>JABUQX010077025.1:77500-85000 GCA_015478945.1 Trachelipus rathkii
TAAATTAACGATTTTATGATAGCTATTATTACTGAAAGTTAGTATTTGGGGGTACATCACTACAGCTTTTTTTATGATAAGTCGTCTGGCATCCAGTTCGAACTTCTTAATATTATTTCATTTTATTACTTAAAATTTAATAGATTTTCTTAAGATCCAGAATTCAGATTCTTGCACTTAGCTCTTGACTAACATCCTGTTTAAAAGAATTCGTTGAGGTCAATAGTTATTTTTGTACTTAAATAAGAAAATCATTTTGAAGATTCCTTGCTTCATAAATTTAATAGATATTTTTCATTTTTAATACGAAAATAGTGAATTTTTATGATTATTGTTTAATTTTCTAGTGAAATGCGATTTTTCTTATTTAATTTATTCACTCGTCCACAAAAAGTCAAAAACACCCGCAGTTCCTCAAGATCAACATCAACGCTTTCTAGCACAACTACAGTCTTCAACCTCTTGGAGTTGGAAATTTGAAAGTTGGAAGACCTGAAGAGTGAAGATCCTTTTTTTCCATTTCTACCCTTTTTCTTCTATACATACGTCCTTCATATTTTTAAATTATTTAAAAAAAAAAAAGCCTTTTTTTTTCTCATTTTACTTTATCACTGTACTACACAATAAAACAAAATAGCTCATTTTGAAAATTATCCTATATATATATTTATATATATATATATATATATATTATATATATATATATTATATATATATTATATATATATTATATATATATATATATATATATATATATAAGGCCTATATTATTAAATATATAATATATATATATTATATAAATTACTATAATATATATACTATATATTTATATATATACTATTAATATATATATACTATATATATATATATATATTATATTATCTAAATATATATTATATATATATATATAGTATATATATATAATATATATATAAAGTATATATATATAATATATATATACTATATATATATATTATATATATAATATAGATAGCTTTATATCTATATATCTATATATCTATAGATATGGGGAAAGCGGATAGCTTAGTGGATAAAGCTCCCGGTCATTGTTACTCAGCAAAGCAGAGTCCAATGTTCGAATCCCGCTGATGGAGAGTAAAATTCTCCTTTGACTCATCTCATTTAAAATGGAGCGCTCGATTCCTAGCTCAGAGGTAGAGCACTCGCTTAGCAAGCGAGAGGGCACAGGTTCGAGACTGTGGGTTGAGCGAGAGAATGTGAGTTTATTCTCTAATTATCCTTAGCTTCGTCCACTCAGCACGTTAATGAGTACCTTGGTAGTGGTGGCTTTGCTACTAATCGGGAAAACTTCACCGGCTTCCGCGATAGGTCTGGCAGCCAGCGGATTTAGCCGTTAGGCCCGTGTAACCCAAGGACCTTTCTCGATGGGTCCCACTGACAGGTCGTGGTTTTCCTAGAAGGCCATGACCTTCCTGGGGAAGGACAGTTTATATATATTTTTATATATAATATAATATATATATAATATATATATATATATATATTATATATATATAATATTAATATATATATTATATATATATATGGACAAAGTTACTTAACGGCTAGACGGAAACGGGAGATCGGATAAATGTATTATATATATATATATATATATTATATATATATATATATATATATATTATTTTATGTGTTAGTTTTGTTGTGTTGGTTTTGTTTTGGGTTTGTGGTGGGAGTTTATGTATGTGTTTTAGGATATATATATCTTTAGGTGTTTTGTATTTTGTGAGTGTGTGAGGTTGTTTATTTGTGGGTGAGTGTTGGTTTTGGTGTATTGTTTTTTATATGGTATTTTGTGGGTTTGTTGGGGTTGTGATGTTTGGGGTGTTGTGTGTGGGTTTTTGGTTGGTTTGTTTGTGGTATTTGTGTGTGGTTGATTTGATTGAGGTTATGTTTTATGGGTGTTTGTATTGTGTGGGGTTATGTGTTTGTTGTATATATATATATATATAATTATTATATAATTATATATTATATTATATATATATATTAATATATATATATATAATATAATATATATATATATAATTTATATAAATATATATATTATATTATATATATTATATATATTTATATGTTTAGTATTAAACCGTAATAACTGTAAAATACCTAACAAACTGCTCAATTGTTTAAAAATGCCAAAAAATCTGTTAACATCATTTCTGCCGTTGTAAAATAAAAATCGATGTTAAACTTTGTTTATTTATTTTATGTTTAGTTTTAATCTATTTTTATACTTTCATAACTGAAACTTGCCCTGATCAAAAAATGTTATTCAATTTTAGTATCTACGTTGTTTTTTAACATATGTGCTTTGCCTAATCTGGAGGATATATATATAATATACTATATATATATTATATATATATTATATATATATATATATACTTATATATATAATAAATATAATATATATATATATTTATATATATAATATTATATATATATATATATTAATATTATATATATAACTAATATATATTATATATATATATATATATATTATATATATATTATATATATATATATATATATATTATATATATATATATATATTATATATATATAATATTATATATAATATATTATATTGGATTATAATAATACAAATTATATCATAGTTATATCGATATATCCAATATTCGATATATCGAATATCGATATTTTTCTGGCGATATATTATCGAAGGCGATATGATATTTTTTAAAATTCGATATATCGATTTATCGATATTTTTTTAGATATCGGGCATCCTACTGGGAAACAGAACAAATGACCCACAAGTCACAAGTGAAATAGTAGGCCTGATTCATGGTAAACCAGAGGCGCCTTTTCAGTGGTAATAAAATTTTCAAGGGTTTGTTGATATATATAATATAATATTAAATTATTAATATATAATATATTATATATAATTATATAAATATTATATATTATATATATATATATATATATTATATATTAAATTATATTATATATATTATATATTATTATATATATATATATATATATATATATAGTATATATATATATAATATATATATTATATATAGCTATATAATATGGTGAAACTAAAGAAAGTACACGATATCTCGAAACTTAGATTTGAACAAGAAAAGTACAAATTGTATGGATTCTGAGCAATTAAAATTTATGGTTTAGGAAAAAAATATTTTTTTTTATTTTTTTTATATCTACAAAACTACGATAGTTAATAGAAAACTAATAACATATTTAGAATCAGCGTATGAATTTTGTATATGAAAAAAAAGAATTTTTTTTTAACTAAAAAGAATAACCAAGGGAAACCTACGCAACACTCAAAGAGTCGGGTCTCTAGGCCTCTGGGGAACGAGGGGGGACGAACCCTCCCTGTCCCACCGTGCTCGAGCCCCCTAGAAAAAAATTAAAATTTGCAGAAAAATATGTATTAAGTATAAAAAAAATTTTTTCCTTTTTTTCTATACAAATTTCACACGCTGATCCATATTGTTATTAGTTTTCTTGTACCATATCGTAGTTTTGGAGATATATAAAAAAATCATTTCCATAAAATTTCATACGCTGATTTCCATATATGTATCAGTTTTCTTGTACTATCGTCTTTGTTTTCGAGATATGATGCGGGTAATTTCTTTAGTGTGGCCTATTATATTTATTATATATATATATAATATATATATATATATATAATATAATATATTATATATTATATATATATTATTATATATATTTATATATATATATTATATCTATATATCTATATATATATATATATATAATATATACTATATATATATATATATAATATATTATATATATATATATATATATATATATATATTATATATACTATATATTATATATATATATATAAATATATATATAATATATATATATAATATAATATATATAATTATATATTATACCGGTATAATATATATAATTATACTATATATATATATATAATTATATATATAGTATATATATATATATATATATTATATATATATAATTATATATATATATAATATATATAATTATATATATAATATTATGTTATATACTATTACTATATATATAATATTTTCGGTTATTGTAGAACTGATTTACCCCACTAATATCACTCATTAAGAAAATGGTTTCACCGAGTACATACAATGGGAGCCTCCATAACCCCTAGAAAAAGACTCATGACCCCTTCGGGGGTCATGACCTACAATTTGGGAAACGCTGGCTTACGGAATAGTGAATAACACTAATTTCAATACCCGCACATCACTAAAAACCTAGCCAACACATACAGCAGAACAGTCTTTTATAACATACAAATTCTCACACTCTCGCTTCTCATGCTTCCGTGCAAAGAATGGTCCCAATCCTGGATTTGAAATCACATCCACGGTGGCTAGAATTTCCAAATGAGATGAACAGAAACGGGGCTTGCTTAAAGATTAGATAATCTGCGCACTGTAATCCATTTGATTAGGAAAATTCATGTAACTCAATTTCCCCTGACCAAAAACCTGCTGTAGGTAATGAACTTCCCAATTCATGGAATAGAGGTTCGGCGGCTACGTATAACACAGGGGGGGACTACCTCAAATCGTCGACAGGAAAAATGGTCGACAGAGCATTAAACACAATGTCCATTTGTCCAAACCGCCGACAAATAATTTCTCAAAGGTAAAATGATCGACAAAATTTTCTGTTACTCGTCCAAATCGTCGACACACTAAATAAACAATGACAAAAATGATCGATACCTATCAGGTCGACACCTATCAATCAATTATTTTAACAATTCTATATCAGGTGCCTTTATATCGATATTTTATATCGAATTTTTTAATGCTTTGAAATTAGAATTTAATATATATATATATATATTATATATATTATATTATTATAATGTAATTAAATATATTTTTCATAATATCTAGTTACGTAGTGTGAATATTTTATTTTATTCTTATAAAATAAATATTACATCTTATTATAATATATACAGCAAACAGTGCGAGGGTAAGATCCAATCGTAGGTTTTACTGGGATCTTATCGTGTGTATAACGGCATCGTCGATTCATGTCGATTGGAGGACTCCTGCTAGTTTCAGGTTATTGAATATAGTTTTGATAAGTATACAAGAATAAATTCTGTGATTAAATCCATCTAGGTTTGTTAGTATTAGGCTTAACGGCTATCGTCGATTCCTTATAAGTGGTTAGGCCTCGGTATCTCGGTTTAAGGACCTTAGCTAATCCGGGTTGTATGATAAGTTGGTTAAGAACACAGTATATATTTATAATATTTATATATATATTATATTATATAGTATATAATAGTATATATATATTTATATATATAATTATATATATATATATATATATATATATATATATTATTTATTATATATTCATACATTTTCGAGTACCATGAAATTGATTATGGGTCTATGTTACTAATATGAGAAGGAAATAAAAATGATGGAATTTGCAACATAAAATGGGATAAGGTCATAATATATTATATACTAATATTAATATATATATACTATATAATATATATATATTATATATTATTAATATTTAACTATATATATATATATATATAATATATATTTATCTATATATAATAATAATATATATATATAATATATATATATATTATATAAATGTAAGATATCTTGACCTGTACAAACAAAAATACCTTGCCGCTGTGTTTAGTTCTCCTATTCCCTTACGTTAATACAGAGTTAAATATCTCACGAGATCGTTATGTGGGCGCCTCAGACGAGCCCAATCCATATCTCAAAAACTAACACAGCTACCGGGAAAAGGAATATACAATTGTTGGAATAAATCCTGGTAAATTATTGAGCGGATGATCTTTGCTCAAAAAAAATCTAATTAAATTTATAAAAAAAAATCATATCTTAAAGTGTTTCAATTTCTTTCAGGGAAAAGCATAATACATTTTTGGATCTTGTAAACTTTTTAGTTAGGAAAATGTAAAAAAAAAAAAAAAGGCTATTATTTTTTTGGGGGGGAGAGCTCGAGCCGGCGCGGGGGGTTATAATATATATATATATATATAAATATATAATAGTAATATATATTTATATATATAAGTATATAATATATATATATAATATAATATTATATATAATAAATATATATACTAGTTTAATTTGTAAGGTATTACACTGCAATGTAGGGGGCTCGAGCGACGGGGAACACGGGGGGGAACGTTTTTCCATACCCGTAGGGGAGGGGGCGGAGGAACCCGCGACACCCAAGTACCAAAGAGCGGCGGGTTCCGGAGACCCTCCCCGAAGGGAGGGAATTAGTCCTACCCCGTAGTTTCCCGGAACGCCGGGGGGACGAGACCCCGACTCCTGCCATCGGTGCGGTATACCCTTTTGGTATATTTTTTACGTTAAAAAAAAAAAAATTGCCTAGAGAAGTCTATTTATTTTTAAACGAGTAACCGTATAAAGGTCTATAAATAGCCTTTCTAACTTCATATTCACTATAATTATTACAATAATTTTTTTTATTTTATTTTTTTTTACATTTTCCTAACTAAAATTTTACGCAGATTCCACAAATGTATTCCTTTTCCCTGTAGTTATTGTAGTTTTTTATATTTTTTTCTTCCTGTTTTTATTTTTTTTATATTTTTTTTCTTTTACATTTTACGCATATATTTTACCAGCATTCCAGCAATGTATTCCTTTTCCCTGCAGCTATCTTGTAGTTTTTAGATATGGATTGTGGCTTTTCTAGAGCTTACATATATATTAATTATATATTTCCATTTTGTATGTGTATGGTGTGTAGGTGTGTGTGTGTGGGTGTGTTGTGTGTCGTGTGTGTTGTGTGTGTGTGTGTGTGTGATGTGTGTGTGTTTCGTTTAATTTTTTAAATTGAATAAATATGGGTTCCAAGTTAATGGGATTGTGCCTGTCCCCAAAAAAATTTTTGTTCATCATATACTCAAAAAGTATTTGCCACAGGAATTTTTTATTCTTGATCTAGTGCTTTTGCAAGAGTAAAATACCTGATTACACCAATTCCAGACATTCTGACACTTCTCGGCGTTACCATTGAGGATATCGTCCTGAATGTTCCATATATATATATATATAGTATATTATATAAATAATATATATATTAATATATATATAATTATAATATATATATATATATAATATTATATATATATATATATATATAATATATATTATATAGTATTTTATATATAATGTTCCATATATATATATAATATATATATATTATATATATATATTATATATAATATATATATTATATATATATATATATATATATCTATATATATATATATATATATATATTATATAATAATATATAGTATTATAATTATATTTATATATATATATACTATATATTTTTTCTAATATTGTAAAAACTGAA
>JABUQX010077025.1:95000-112500 GCA_015478945.1 Trachelipus rathkii
CAATAGTACTTTATACTATCTATAATTCTTTAAAACCACATCTCTTGTTTAGCTCTCCATTCTATTATAGTATTTTTGTGAGTGTCCTCTTTATATCCTTGCTCTCCTGTGATATATCGAGTGTTCCAACACGATCTTTATCTGAGAACACATAAAATCACTCATAAGAAATTTAAAAACCACGCTTCTTTTTTACTTTTTTAAACCGCTTGCATCATCTCTTCTCAATTCCATCCACAATCTCTTATGTTAAGCTAATTCTTACTTACCTACTATTAACTACATCCACCATATTATCTTTTATGCTCTACAAACAACCGCTTCCTATTTCAATTCTCACCTTCCATGATATTTATCTATAGATTTCAAACTTGTTTCACATATCAATACATTGATTTAATTTGCTCATAACGTCTACTTAAATATACTTATATCCTTATTATCCTTATTCACTTAACTCTCACTCTTAATTCTGAACACTTCCTTCTCACTCTATTTATCACCTTCTTACTCCTATCATACTCAAGCCCCCTACTAATACTGTAATTTTGTTATTATTCATACTTATATGATTACCCGATAATAATCCCATCCTTCAACCCCTTCCATCTGAATTTACAGTGAGGTTCCCGTGTTCCTTGAGTGCTAAGGGGTGCTGCTAGTATATTTTAATATATATATATATATATATATAAATATATATATATATATATACTTATTATATATTAATTTAATATAATATATATATATATAATATTATTTTTAATAATATTAATATTATATTATTAATATTATCTTATCGTTTCTTATCTTTCTTCACCTTCCTTACTCATATTGCCCCAAGATTGTGGAGTATAATATATATAATAATGAGTTTAAGGTTGCTGATTACATAAGTATCTGAGGAAAAGAGATAAAGCAGTGATTGTTATATATGAAAGATAACTAATTGAGACAAACGTCTCGAAAATGAAAGCCCAGCTACTTACCGCCCCCTCTAATGTTTATCATATATATATATATAAACATTAATATATAATTATATATATATAAACGATATGTGAGTAGCTTACTGTAGTCATCTAAGGACAGAAAAATCCCACCTATATATATGAGTATAAGCACATATGGTGAGACCGGCGTACGTACCCTCATACTATATGGTAAAATCGTCTAAATTATAATGAGTTATCATTCCCCTATAGCCCATATGAAAGTATTGTGAGTATAAAATGGCCACAACCATGCCCCCATATACTCATAATATATAGAGAACTCGCCAATCGCGCGTTCTCCTGCGCGTGAGTGCGATAGGCAACCTCTCAATATTCTGCTGTCGCGGTCTCAGCACAAAAATTGACTATCGTTCAATATCTTAAAGGCGGCTTACAGAATCAAATATTGTCGTTCCCTCATAACAAAAACACTACTATTACCATGACCCCGGTTATACATACATAATTTCTGTTGGTGTCCTACATCCCAGCTTCTCCCCGTTATTAGGTCCCTACAATTGCCCTCTCCCCCAACACACTCACCCCACTAATACATCCGCTTAAAACAACGGCTATCATTTCATCCTTTCCACATTGACCAAAGAGCCATTGCATCACCAAATATCCTCACGTCATTCGCGATTCTATTCTCATTTTACATATTAGTTAACCCACTATTTCTTTACACAGCCATTTCACTAACAGATCTCCCTACTCTTATATTATCTATTAGTGTTCATCTCCTCATCTTTTTTGAGTCTCCGAGACCTCTTATATCTACTACACCATAGCACACTCCCTATGATTGATCTCATATTCTGATAAACTATTCATTGAACTTTAGATCTATACTCTATTTATATTCCAGGACCATAGTCTCATACTACCATACAATAACAACAGTGATATAATACAACATACCCTCATGTAAGAACCCTAGCTAACACGGTTACTCAATAGACCTTTAGTCACCTTTTGTACATTCTACCAAAACTCTAATATTTAAATTTTGACACCAGTACATACCTTTACCTTAGCTCCATATATCACAACTTTTATTATACCTACTTAGATCACTCTGTCCATTACGTTCCGTTCCCTTCTCATCCAACATATTACTCTCAACTAAATATATTAAACTCAGGACACTTTTGTATTATCTAGCTGCTCCATCCATCTTAAACATACTTCAGAACACTTAGAAGGAGTTGTCCTCACTTCACAACCCCATAAACCTTACTCTTATATTCACATACGTTTAATCTTTCATAAGCCCCTCCTATATTCACACACTACCTTAGCCATAATCTCTCTCTTCTCAATCCTCTCAAACTCTCTATCTCATAGTGTAATATCGCCTAACACTCTAAGTAATACTCAGAATCTAATCCGTACATTATAATAGGTAGGAGCAACCTCTCAACTCAACTTTCACAATTTACTCCACCCATTCTATACAACCTAATTTATTACTGCCATCCCACCTATACAATAATTCTTTCATAACTACCCATCCATATACAAATTGAATAAACCAAGGAGACATAACACAATCCTGTCTTACTCCGCTATTATTCCTAAACTTACAATATATAATATATATTAATATATATATATATATATATATATTATATTATAATATATATATATATATATATATTAATATATATAATATATATATATATAATATATATAATTAATATATAATATAATATTTATATATATATAATATATATATATATATATTATATAATATCAATATATATATATATATATATATAATATAATATTAATATAATATTAATATATTATATATATATGATAAGAGATGAAGAAATAGATATAGGATAGAGATAGAGATAGAGTAAGAGATAGAGAGAGAGAGAGAGAATATATAGATAGTGAAGATACGGTATATATAATGAGAGTAAGTAATAGACGAGAGATATGAATAGTAGATATAGAGTATAAGTAATATGAATAGATATATAGAGAGAGGATCTGAGAGAGAGGTTGAGAGAGAGAGGAGAGAGAGAGAGAGAGTTACAAGGAAATAACAATGCTGTTTAGTAGTTGTGGCTTAGTTCTGAACATTTTTTTTTTTGGTATATATAATAGTAGGGGCTGCAGTTTCCAGTCACTATTAGTACTATTAGGATCCGAGCCTAGTACTCACACGGCTGATTTAACTAATTCCTCAAAGTAATTACTTCGTACTTTTCATCCTTATCTTCAACCTAACACAAAAATCTATCCATTAACTGTTTCACTTCTAATAATATATCACCACTCCTCTTTCTTACCCAACTCTAGTATATATATACTAATAATCATTATCGTGAATATTACTCATTGTGTTTATAAGGAATAATGTTATATATATATATATAATATCATTACATCACACATATCTCTCATCCTACATCTCAGAATATCTCATCACCTTCCTATACTGATTCCATTTCTCCTAGACACCCTACAAAAGTACCACCGTTATATATATATCACTTCATCTACTTAATTTGTAATAATACTTTTTCCAATACCATTTTTATAGGCCACCCAACTCACAATCTCATCTAAAGATCCCCACTCACTCCTATTCAGAACTAATCATTCATAGATTATATAATCCCAGAAAATCGCATATATACTCTATTCATCTATAATTACCAAGCTAATTGCTCATACTATGCCCTATTTATCTAAATAATGCTCATATAACTAATATCATATAAAAATAAAATTTATATATATATATATATATAATCTTAATTATATTATAGGATTCGTCTAATTATAAAAATTAATTATTAGTTTTAAAATTTTATTTAATAATACAATTATTATAATTATTAACATTGTTCATATATACAATTGTGTGAATAAATAAAATTAAGGAATAACATTTTTTGAGATTATTTCCCGTGTATTAAATTAATAATAATTAGTTAGTGTTCAATGCTTATGATAATATGTGAGATATTATGTTGATTATTTTGGATATGCGTGTGAGCTTAAACTCATAAAAAACTTAATAATTAGTCTCACCTACTCCTCGGCTTGTCTAGCTACACTAATAGTCTTACCTAATTGTAAAAGGTTAAAACAGAAAGAGACTTTATTGAACAATACTACCATAACATATATACTACCATGATTAGCAGATAAAAACTATGGTACAAGCTCGTGCCCTCTTTACCCACTAGCCTTAAAAGAAATATCAACAAAATGATTTCACTTGGGCCAGAGAAAATAAATTTTTGTTTTAGTGATAATTATTCAACTGTCAATATATTTGAATATTATAGCTCGTGCAAATTATTCATTATTATTTAATATTATAGTTCCTGTAGAGTGAAATCAATTCAATATACACAAATTATAATAATTATAGGTGATTTACTCTGTCAATTCTAACACAATATACTCAGCTCAATGTTATATATCTATTATCTCATTTCTCCATAATGATTTTATTCCTAAATAGGAATCGCGTCATTCAATGTTACAGATGAAAACTCAATAAAATATAATCTAGTAAACTGTCTATCCCGCTCTAAGTAGGATAAGTACTTTAGGCCTCATCATTACGTTGTAGCTAAGTCACTACGTGAGTATTATATATTAGTATAGTAAGTGATGGAACTCGGGAGTAACAAGGTCAAACAAGCTCTACTCCTGAGAACTCTTGATCCCATCCTGTATTTACTCAAATATAAGATTGATAAGATGTTATAGGTTGTGAACAAACTCTTGTAGCGCGATTTCACCAGCAACTTTTCTATATAACGCAATTCATTCGCATCAAACTTAATCAAATTGACTGTTCATACAGCTCTCTCTGAAAACAAGAGAAGAGTAAAAATTTTCTCTCTTAATAGTACTCTAGGAATGAATAATTGTGAAGTGGATAACCTTGTCATTTTGGCAAGTTCGAGTTCAAACTTTAAATTGTAAAATCACTAATGTGAGCTTATTAAACATGCGCCCTATTATCTATGTCGGCTAATGATTAATTAGAGACTGTATAGATCCAAAATTGGGAGATATAGTTGGTAAAAATTTTGACACGCGACCCACGCAAACACGAAGAGTCTGTGTTTGTTCACTGTTACTGTGATCTGTCTTGAAATGTTTGTGTAAAAAGCTTATAATATATATTAGCATTTATTTAAAATATTATTAATTACGTCGATGAAAGTTAGTATTTCGTTGAGATAGAAACTAATTTCTGTAAGTTGTTTTTTAAAGCCTCTAGCGTCTCACTTCTGGTGTCACTTTCGTCACTCAGCACTCAGTACTCACACCGTCACACTATTTAACTATTACACAGCTCCGCCTCCGATATGAAAAGGAATAGAGCTGTCGCCTTCAAACTTGGTAGGTATATAATTATTGTGTGTGATAAACTGATTCCTGGAGGCGAGTTTTTGGTGACCGTAGGTCACCCCTAAAGGGGGTGTTTGCCCCCTTATAGACGCCTAAGGTCAAATTTACGTACCTGAAATAACCCAGTGTTAAGGCTTAACGTATTCGAGGCTTTAAAATTTGTATGTGAGGCTATTAATGATGACAAAATCTCGTCGTAGAGACGAGATTAGTCCTTGTGACTGTCCCCCTCGTATAAAGGGGAATCTGCACTCCCCCTCTAAAAATTTAAAAATAATCTTAGAAAGATTGAAACTTCGGATAGACTAGGATAGGAGAAATCTGAGTAAGTCGGAGACTGAAGTTGGAGTACGTGAATTTCATGGAGTATAATATACTTCGGAGTTCCCTCAAGTGTCCCACCTAGATAGGGGCTTCCAAGTTTGGAAAAAAAAAGATAAAGTATAAGATAATTGTATATGGTGAAATGTACTCATAAAACAGAGGAAGTAAGAATAAGTGGAAGTATAAGAGCGCAGATAAAACATAGAGAAGATGGACGGAAGAAGGTACAGGCAGAGCGCGAATGAGCACGATAACGAAAATATGCCAGAGTGAAAGATAGGGCCCGTCTGGAGGAGTAGGCTCAGAACAGTGGGTGTAGCATCGTCTCGATGCGGGCCGTGCGCCAGTTCCAGTATAAGGTAAATAACAACAGATTCGTGCGTGATTAACAACAAATTTGAGGTGTCTTGCGTTTGGTTAGTGATAGCGTTATGGATTCTCTAGACTATATTTCGAAATAATGGTTTGCTCGACCTTCTTGCCAACAGAAAAACACAATAAAATAATATTAAAATTAAATTAAAGTAAATAAATACACACTGATACTGACTTCGTGTGTCTTATTCTTTTTTGTCATATATAATTTCACTTATAGTTATGACTATGGTGTGCATACACCCTAATCATAAATTCCTATAAAATCCAAACCACTATCCAACCTCCCTCTTGACTTCTGTGAATCTATTGATCTATTGATAAGGTCAATATCTATTACTAAATTGTAACGTTTACATCCTAAATGACTAAGTGAGTAAATCATACATTAATCTCAAATACCACTATCCAACCTCCCTTCTGACCATCTTGATGATATATTGATACTAATTGACTTAGGTCAAATTTTTTATACTGAAAAATATTATGTAATTACGTTATTATATTGTTATCAATAACCCTAAAATATAGCAGTATAATCACTAAATCAATACCACTTATCCAACCTTCCTACTGTACCATCTCACGTTGAATCTTAGTTGATTCTATTGGATTAAGGTCAATATTTTTACTAAATTGTAACGTTTACATACCCTATAAAGCAAGTAAATCACTTAAATCAAAACCACTTATCACAAACCTTCCCTACTGACCAATCTGATAGAATCTATTGAATCTTATATTGATTAAGGTTCAAATTTTTACTATAAATTGTAACGTTATTACATTACTACCGGTAAATTCATTATATATTATATATAAGAGTAATATCAGTAAATCAAACTCAACCATCCATCCAGATCGGCCACTACCCTCGTATAAGGACCATCCTTGATATCTATTGATCTATTGATCTATTTGATTCAAGTCACATTTGAGTTATTCATTCTGGATAAACATAACATAAAATACAAGTTCTTATATATACAAATCATTCAATCAATATTATGTTGACGTAACCAAAGTTTTCTCATTAATAAAGTGAGTTATACTAGTATCATCTGAAACTTACATGAATATTAACCCATCAAACGACTAATACATTTAAGAGCACACCTATAAAACATGATATAAACATGTAACGCTAACAATAAGTTCCACATGACTAAACAGTAATAAGTCAACTAATATAGCATTTACATAAAACGTAATCACTATTACACCTTTTCTATTATATCGTTGTTATTTTTTCAATTAAGACTGTAATATTAACAAAAATTTATCACAACATGTGGTTAATTATCATACTAGAATCAATGAGTATACTCTAACTTAATAAGGTTTTCACATTAATAAAAGTCTAACATATCGTTACTAATATGAACATAATAAAACTCAAATGAGTTACAAAGACAAACCTATCACACTTTAAACACGTAAAATAAACTGTTAACATTTAACAAAGTTCCATACTTAACAACAGTAAAATAACTAACATAGCACACAAATACGTACATAACTTATTCACACTTTGTCATAGTAATATTCTAACATAACGATGTTGAATTTACATTACATGTAATATTAACTAAAAATTTACCATAACTCCATTGTGTAATTATCATACAGAACAGCGAAAGTATGCTAACTATAACATAAAAGTTTTCACATTAATAAAACCAACGTAACTATTAGCTAGAAACTAAGAATATATAATATAACAACTCGGACAAATACCTAGATACATCTTAGCTAGAGATATAAACAGGGTAAACATTTTAACAAATGTCCAAACTTTAAATACAACCAGTAAAAGTAACTAACAAGACATTCAAAAACATAATCCAAATTCGTACTTTATTCAAAACATATCACCAATATGACAATTGATTTAATTTTACATTTAACATAGTAAAAATATTTAACAAAAAATTTAGGCATAACTTATCCTAACTAGCATTAAATACCTAAAGCTGATAAAGACAATAACACATAAAGTAAGTTTTTATATTCTCTGCTAAAGCTAAACTTATGATACATAACATACTTAATCACACACAACGGCTTGCAACTGAATAACAACCAACCCCAACATCCTTAAACAAACAAAAGCGTACATTGAGGGACAGTAAACAAGTTTTTTCAGGTGTTAATAAACATATTAATTTCAAATAAAAAGCCTCACATACTACTATAATTATATATATAATATATATAATACTAATATATATATATATATATTATATAATAATAAATACCTATACCCTCCACCCTTTATCTAATATATAATTAAACTAAAATAAATACATTTAACATATAAGTTTTTATTTTATATATATATAATCCATCTAATCAGTGGAGACATTATGTGTAGTCTGTGAAAAATTTGAGCCTAATTTCTATATGTTTCTCCAGAGATTCTCAAACACCATCCTCGATTATAGGATTATAAGCATTAATACAAACCTGCGTGCAGCTAAACTCAATTTTCTGCATATATTCGTTCATCACAGCACTCACTCGCTCACGCCAGAGAGAAGTAAACGTTTCCATGCTGATAGTTATTAAGGCATTTCTGTATACTGCATTTTACGGGAAACCACATGTGTTCGGTGTAATATCGTAATTACACCATGAGCTATAGGAATTAAGTCATAGAGTATGTCAAATCTTTAAGATGAGACGTTAAAGTCGTTTTCATTATTCAAACCAAAAGCTGTTTATAATATCTTCAGATACCGATAAACAGTGAAACCTATACTACAGTACGCATGAATGTGGCAGCATCATTGGGTTTCCAATAGTTTAGCGTACATCAATACTTTTAACATTATCAGATGCAGGGGAAGCAACATCATATTCTATTATATATTCCTCATCAAGCCTTAGTCAACCTTTGATTTCAAGTGGGATAGGACATGTCTCAGATGACACATACTCATTCTTTACCCAAGCTTCAACGCTTTCGATAATCTTGAGGAATTCTTCAATCGACATGATTAAAGGTCTATTACTTGCACTTCCAATTGGAATACAGGCAATATATTGCTTCTCATATCGTTTTACGAAAATAAATGTAATTGATCACATACGTTTGTGAGGTATTACGAAGTATTCCTCGTAACGCAGAACATTCTAGAGGGCAGGGTGCCAGAATGTATGATGTCGATTATGACCAACTATCATGTCTGGTAACTATATATTTGTTATCTGCCTTATCTGTACTGTAATATTCGGAGTATAAATCATGATTTCTATATAAGGTATACGATGATCTTTCTACATCCTAATCATGAAGAATATGTATAATCCTTAAGAATACATTAATACTGCGATTGTACGATATCGATTACATAAGCACGTCAAAAAGTGAATGTGATTTCTCTGTTATGACTTAATCTATACAACTATAACAATCTCAATAATCATAGAGTGTTATTCAAGATAGATATCTGTTCTAGGGATTACGTAGACGTTAAACAGATTATTTGCTTTAATTCGCACATTGTGTTTCCATATGTCTTAAAAGCTTTATACTCCGCCTACTCCTCGAATTATACCGATGAATATAGAATATTAATTCTAATTTGGACCTTATGAGTCCCAAGATATAATTTCAATCAGTCTACTTTACCGCTTAGTGTTATATTATAACTAAAGTCTAACTCTAGATTTAGACTCTCAATGTGTTTGTTCGACATACGTCATAAATAGTCTGTGTTATACAGCTATGTATAATTGATAGTAATCCTTATGCCGAGTGCATGTCACTATTTAGTATTCGTTAATTGATCCTTTTCTACGCTATCTTTCTAGTACATATTTCAGATGCAATTTATCATTTTGTAACAGTTGCTTGATATGTATATCCTATAACTAATCTATTATACTGTTTAGGGCTATTATGATAAGCATCGTATGCAGGTGTATGATATAATCTATATATGCATCTATTTAAATTGAATGCTTAGTAATCCAACCATGCAGAATATGTATGCGATACTATAATCAATTTGGTTCATATTATGATATAGCCAGATAGCATTAGCATTGTCATATAACTAGATGGAAAATACATTGGTTTGATCGCTATACGACTAAGTATTAACACAAACTTAATGCACGAATAAAGAGTAACCTAACATAATGTTCCTACACTATGATACCACCTGTAATGTACTAATCATTTGCAATCTCAAATCGGTATAACGCTATTCTATGTACTTTTTCCATACATATCTCGATACATATAAACGTGAATGTTACGTATGACGGCGATAAGTATATGGTATAACGAAGGTATATATTTTAATCGTTGGATCTCCTATTATCATGACAGAACCAATCGATAAAAAACTAGTAAAACTAATTAACAAAAGTTTTATCCAACATAAACACGTAAAATAAATAAGTTCTATTTATAATAATATATTAGTTATTCAAACCCTCGAATTATTATGCTGATACTATACGTTTGACATAATACTGTATTATTATACATTATAATTAAATGACTATACGAGTATAAAATAGTAAAAAAGATAGACAAGAGAGCATCGAGAAATATAATGTACTAAAACGGAACCCATATATCTCTATATTACTATCATATTAACAAAAACATAAAAAAAAAATCAAACCTCACTATGCTACACCTTCATAACTCTAAAGCTCACTCCAGCAGAGTGCGGGATTACAGACTAGTTAATAGATACAGGATCAACACCTTCAACTTCTCAAGTTTATTCATATGCTCAACTTCATATCACGCAACTTATCATAGCATAACTCCTCTAAATATGACATACTTCTCTCAATTCTCACAATTTTAACACTTTTAACCCACTCATATATACATTATAGACAGCAGAAATAGTATGTCTGTCGATAAACCAACCTGAATACCTCAAATACATATAACTCTCTCGAAACAAAAACTATTATTGGTTTCGTCACGACGGAATTCCCCTGTTGGATGCACGATAATCAAGAATATATTTTTAATATTGACAAGTACAAATTTAAACACTCTATAAATTTTATCTTCTTATATATCACAAAACCAAATAATATTAAACTCTCTCTCCGGAGTTCGCTAGTAAGTGTCATCTCCCACCAAATTTCTAGGATTGAAATCTGTCTCTGAATAAATAACAAAAAGCAAACTCTATAGAATATGGACTGACTATGGTGATATGTGTCTAATTCTCTCGAAAACATCTTAACGAGAAAAGCTAGATGCAGAGAAAATATGTTACGAGTGTATAAGATTTAGAGCATCATTGGTACACATAATGAGCAATAACTCAAGAGAACTTAAAGAAAGCTTAGTCTATGCAATCATTTCAAGAGAAAAACTGAGTGCCGAGTGAAAGAAACGAGTAAATTCTGAATAGTATATTACTTCGAGTTTAAGTGCGCTTAACAGTGAGATTCCAGAGTAAAATCATCATGATGAAAAACTCATACTTAATTCTCACCACGATGCGTGACAAAATAATCCTCGTAAGCCAGCATAGTCACGAACGCAATAACTCTCGTGGACACTAAAACTTAAAATCATAAAATTAGATAGTGATACAGGTAATATTAACGTATTCGAAAAACTATATAGTTATCCGAAGTTAATACATTGTATAATGACTACATATAACATATATAATAGCTGTAAAAATAAATCTTATATACTGACTTACGAATATATGGCTTAACCAACAAAGCTTTTAGCATCAATAAAGCTAACATATCATAACTGCAGCTAGGAATATTAATGTACAATTGCAAACCTTAACATACCTTGCGTTATAAATTAAATCAGCTAAGATCTGAAATTTCCCTACTTTTCAAAGGTAAAGTGGCTAACAGGTCATACAATACCGATATGTTCCCACTTTTCCTCTATCATCAACAGGTTAAAAGCCACCATTTATCTAACCAATCCTTAACAAAGGACAATTCATCAAAGATAAACCATCTTGAACTAGAAGTTGACACTACCTTCATCAAAGTGTCACTCGTTCGGAGTATAACATCATTTGAACTATGAATAAAACGTAGACATAGCAAATTCTAGGGCAAACCTAACATTACTCAACAAAAACGTAACCTAGGCTCACGTTTTCTAACACATTATCGTCAGTTAACACAGTAATATCTTTACAAAAACTCATCATTTCTCTAACAAAATCAGTGTTATTTCCACATTGTATAGTAATATTTAACATAAGTACCTAACTTACGAATAAACAGTTTTGATTAACCAAGAGTATCTAAAGCCACACATCACCTCCCGAGAGAAAACCAAGGGGATGCGCCCCATGAAAAGGGTGTGAATCCTGCGAGGGGGATCACCCGAAGGGGTGTAAGCGGAGGCTTTGGGCCTCAGCCAAGGGCTGAGGCCTTACCCCACCTTCGGAGGGTTTTAAAGCCCGCTTACACCCTTAGGGTGATCCCCCTCGACAGGATTTCACACCCTTCATGGGGCGCATTCCTTGGGTTTTCTCGCGGAAGGTAATGTGTTGCTTTAGATACTCTTGTGATGAAAACAGTTTATTCGTAAGTTAGTACGTTATGATAAATATTACTATGACAATGTGGAAATAACAACTGATTTGTTAGAGAATGCATGAGTTTTTGTAAATATTACTGTGTTAAACTGACGATGATGTGTTAGAAAACGGAGCCTAGGTTAAGTTTTTTTGGAGTAATGTTAGGTTTGCCCTAGAATTTTGCTAATGTCTACGTTTTATTCATAGTTCAAATTGATGTTATATTCGATATGATCAGGAGGGAGGTTCGATAGTGGTTTGATTTAGTGATTTATTGCTTTAGGTATGTAAAACGTTACATTTAGTAAAAAATTTGACCTTAATCAATAGATCAATAGATCCACACACAGTCAGTAGGAAGGTTGGATAGTGGTTTTATTTAGTGATTACTGCTTTAGGGTATGTAAAACGTTACAATTTTAGTAAAAAATTTGACCTCATCAATAGATTCAATTAGATCACAGATGTCAGGAGAAAAGTGAGGTTGGATATGGTTTGATTTAGTGATTTACTGCTTAGGGTATGTTAAACGTACATTAGTTTTAAAAATTTGACCCTTAATCAATAGATCAATAGATCACAGTATGGGTCAGGAGGGTCTCTCAGGCAGATAGATGGGCTTTTTGTATTTTATGAAAATGTTGAGCTATCTATATAAGTGATATAGTGGTGATAGAATATAATAACGTAATATATACAACAATAACTCAGACTTATGATAATAGATCGTGAAAAATATATATAAAGAAGAAGAGCTCATAAGCATATAATGGTTTATTTTATTCGTAGTGTGCATATAATGTGAGAGTTGTAATCCTCAGGAATATTTTTGGAAATGGAATAAAATTATACTTACTTTTCTTTATCGTTGCAATATATGAAGAATCCTGGTACAAATCGCCATTTAATCTCTCCTCAAGTCTACAAAAATCTTCCTTTAACTGGTAATACCCCAGCACATTTATACTTACACAAAGACAACAGAGATACAAGCTTTGCTAGCTTAGTGACGGACACTCAGTTGACATTATGCTTATACGCAACGTGGACAGCATCCGAGGTGTCTAACTTTATACGCACATGGACTCTTGTGTTGTCGCTTATACTCTTTAAAGGACTCTCCATTCTTTTTCTTCAATATCTTCTCAAGTCGTCTTAATTTCTCCTATACCCGTCGGGCTTCCTCATCCTTCCTGTTACCTTCTCGGGATCATTTCCAATTGCGCTCTATGTATATACTTCCTCCAGCTGTTTCGCAACTCAGTCGAGTTCATATTTTCCTCCTTTCTTATTCAACAACTCAAACTCCTCCTTCCCGGTTGAGCAGTTTGGTCCTTGTGATCCCGTAAGTGTTCCCAATTCACGACCTATTCTCCAACTTTCCGATAGCCTCTCCAGGATATACTCCACTCTCTGGTTCAATCTATTCCTTAGTTTAGCGCTCATTATCACCTATGACTCAGGAAACCCGACTCATATTATTTATTTCCTCAGAGCTGGATCCAGTTGAATTCACGTTGACCTATTCGCTCAGGCGGAGCGTGTTACTCCCCCAGCATGGCGGTTAGAATCGCATTTAGTCACATGCTGGAGATTTCTCCTGTCATTCACTCTGACTGCTAGTGACAGATCACCAGTACGACCACTGTCACTATTATTACCATGACATATATCAAACCTCTCTCTAGCGCTACTCTAACGATTAATTTTCTGTGACTATATAATTCGCTCTTAGTCACAGCTGTCAACAAAGTGTTGACTTGCTTGTTCGCCTAAGAGCGGGGAATTATCCAGCAGTGAGCCCCAACGATCATCGCCACATTAGGCGCGTGTTCATTTCCAGGGGTGGACATCACTGAACTTGTATTTGGTCAACCCAATAAGTTCCTCTTACTCAGCGAGAGATTTCCACGGGTCGTAATTTTCTCAATAACTAAAGAGTCGATGAACTTAATTAATTAAATATACCTCACTTTGAAGGCGAACATAGCTCTACCTTACGCCTTATCCAAATCTCGCGGAGCGAGACACTAGTTTTCGTGGTTACGAAATCCCCGTCATCAGGAGTACTTATGCTCATAGGTTGCTGGATTACGGTATGCGGTTGCTGTAAAAGGTAACACTGCAGAAGGAGATCGACTCAAGAAGGCTTTAAAAAACAACTCAGAAGTGTTTCCTTCGGAAATACATACTTTTCTTCGACGTTATATTAAATAAATAAATAATAATATATAAAATGTAAATACAATACAAAACATAGTACAGAACATGACAGACAACACAGACCTTCTAGGTCTGTGTATTCTGTCTGAGGTACAGTACAAAGACCTTCGTATCTCTAGTCTGACCTCCTCAAAATGTACACATGATCACGGTCAAACCTCTCGGAATTTAGGCTTAATCTTAGCCGCCCTACTAAGGTGCAGTGATAAGCGCTAAATTATTACTAGTTTAGATACCTCTAGGGTGAGGGGCGCACCCCCCTCTATATTATAATACTAATCCTAAGAGATACATTGAAATTTACTCACTCTGTTTTTTGAGTACTATAAGCACATATATATAGATATTTATTATTTCCATTATTATTATTCAGGACCTATTATATAGCTTCTATATATATACTTTTGAAGATAAAATAATGTTGTTATAGGAGCTGCACGCACTGGTGCCGTACTCTTCGTCAACTATGGAAATATTGCTTGGTTCGCACTGATTATGGTGAGCTAAGTGTAGAATTTCAAAGTTATATCTGTGTATCGAAACACCTTTTGAAAATTATGAGAAATTATAAGGTGAGATATAATAATTTTCTTTAATATAAGATAATGTTACATAAGTGTGTACAACTGTGTATAATATCAACCTTAGAAATATAATCCTAATATATATATCATACTGGTTTATGAAGGATATAAAAAATCCTACGTTTCGGCATCCATACTGAGTGAGAATAATTACGATTGTGAGAGTGTTAGTTATCTAGTGAAAGCCGAGTATGCTATAGAGTTAGTATAACCTTATATCTATTGTAAGAATGGCTGTATGATTTTATGTTATTGTTGCAGCTCGAAATCAGTGAAATAGAAAGCTTGGAGAATAGAATTTGATTATAAGGGGATTGGGCAGTAATGTATGTGTAAATCAGAAGATAAGGTTAATATGTAAAGTTAAATTTAGTGTAGTTATGATGAGAGAAGAATAACGTTGTAATGTGAGTATGGATGAGTGTAATTGATTAGGTGAGGAACATCTGTCGTATCATATTATGTTTGGATGATAACAATTATGAACAAGGATGTGATAAGAATAAATATTTGGGATAAATTGAGTATGGTATAATGTAATAAGGGCATACGGATATAATGACGATATGTCACTTGGTGAGGATCCCCTTACTCAGCCCCATAGCAAAGTATGGTCCTTGTTTGTTGAGGAATAGAGAACCCTGAGCGATAAAATTTTGCCAAGCGAGAGGGTGTGAATGCACAATATAGATATTTTACAGTCTTTACTCCGCGATATAAAATATAGACAAACAAAAAAGTAAATAATATCGATAATGCAAAATATAAATAAGTTTATCTCTATGCGAAAGTAAAGTTGTATGAGTTAGGTATTTATTGTAGGTTGACAAGGTAACTATTTAGTTATACAGTAATGTAAAGGTGTATATACTAAGTTACGGTTTACGCGCTCTGAAAACCTATCCGATTACTATGGGTCACTTTATGCTGCGTGAGGTGATTGCTATTGAGTCAGAGGTGCAAAAATGTTGGTCTAAAAACCCTCCTCATAATCTGTGTCGTTTAAATTGTACTTTAATAGTTGTTAAAAAAGAAACTGAATTAAAAATACTAAAGGAATGAGAGTGAAATATATTGGGAGTTGAGATTGTGAATTGTGTGATATAGGAGGAAAATATCGATTTCCGGTGTTAGAGAAAATAGAGAATAGTAAGCTTTTTGAAAAAATCCTAAAACATGATTTTAGATAGCTATATGTGAGAGGAAAGATATAGATGCAATGTGATAAGGTTGAGGCTGGCTGCTAAGCCAATGCATTAAAGTGTTGATATATTGAGAATATAAACAAATTCGACTTGGTGTGAGGTAAATACTTATGAAAAAAGGTGAGTTGTGATTGATTTAGTTTATGAATCTTGTCAGAAAGGAATGGAATGTGAATTGGTTGATTGGAAACAGAGGTATTTTAGTTAACTTTTTGTTGAAGGTGATGTATGGGTCTTGGCCATCGCCTATTAAGTGGATGATACTCAACTTGTGTGAAAATAATGTTAACCTGTTGCTGTGTTTATTTGAATAAAAAACTCCATATACTGAGGTGTGAATTATTATTATTTCATGTGAATCGGCAAAGCATTACTCTCTATCCAATTATTAAATAAGTTATATATTGAGTGGGATTATATGAGTTAGGTGAATTATAAATGAGCTCCACAGATAGAGAAGAGAAGAGAACTCTCGCGAGTGCATGTCGTACGTCGAAAAGAAGTCTAGTGTAGTGGTTTTTAAGTCAAAGTTGTGTTAAATTGTTCTTTTAATTCCTGTGGGTTTTATAATTAATACTATATTCACCACGTTTATTGGGTGTTCTGCGTGTCGGTGTAAGGTTAGTTTTGTATAATAAAGAGGGTACATGTCTTGCGGTAATCTCTAAAACTCAGTAGTTACCATAGGAATTAGAATACCTTACTACGTATAATTACTCGAAGATACTCACAGTGATAGGTTTACTAGTACGCGGACCCATGAAGCTCATCACAGTGGATTATTCTGACTCGTGCGACGAGTTCTTGCTATGGAGTATATAGTATCATATAATAGAGGGAATAACGTGAGTAGT
>JABUQX010077025.1:115000-116726 GCA_015478945.1 Trachelipus rathkii
CGAGTAGAAATATGCGTACTACCCACTTGTAAGTTTTGTGTGCGCAAGACAATGAAGCTTGTAGTTACCTAAACCTCGAGCATCAAATCGAACTGAGAGAGTGAGATATCACTCTCAGAAATGTGGCATGATTGTAGTTAGGCACCACGTTCGTGCTATCTCCTATGTCTGTGAAGAAAAAGTATTGGTTTAGTGAGGAATCAACGTATTTGTTGTTGTTTGGTGTGACGAAATGAGTACATGAGAGAAAAAATTGAGAGTGTATTAAGCTGGTTGATGGTTATTTGGAAAAGGTATAATGCGGATGGTAAGTCAACTGGTTAAGTGGTTGTTTAATAGTGAGTTATTGGAAATTTTAGATAAGAATGTAATTTGTTTTGTTAGAGAGTCTGAAGGAAAGAATATGGACTTGAACAATGTACTAAGAATACAATGGTATATTTAATAATTGGTGATATATATAGTGATAATTGTGCACTTGGAGTTTATCATGGTCTATAGCTGATTATATAGTGGAAGCTATTTTCTCCCTCAAGGGTGCTACCAAGGGATATAGAACTCCCTAAGAACATGCGAAGATGTCTCAGTGCAGAATATCTGGGTGTAAATTTCATTTAGCAGATTATTAGTCAATTGATGGTACTTTAAGGGTTATGTGATAATAGGTAAATAACTATGGTGGCGAGAGCTTTTACTTCTTTTTTACTTAGTTATCGTATTTCATTTAAATTATAAATATATATATATTATACGCAGTTGCTGTTTGTTGGACATACTTCAATATTAACACTAGTCCATAATGAAGCATGGGATAGTAGCCGCAACTACTTGTAGTTATGAATAGTTTAAAACTTTAAATTATAACACTTTATTCTACTAACTAGTTATATAATGTAAGGACATATACACATCATATTTATAAATAAAAATCATTTTATAATAAGTGCCCGATATAAAAATATTTATAAAAAAAATCTTATATCTATATATACGTTATAACAGTCAATCGGTATTACTGAGCTTATCCAGGTCCAAAGCTTGTTCTGACTTAATTTAAAATCCTTTAATAATAATCAGCTTCAGATAATTATAATTATCACTTTCAACTTAGAGTAGCGATCACTCCCAGATAGAGTATTCATCTCCTCTCGTTAAGCTTACAGCTTTGATAAATATATACCATAAATTAAATATATAAATAGTATATAATATATATATATTATATAATTATAATATATATATATATTTAATACTATATTTATGTAATTATATATATATAGTATTATATATTATAATATATATATATATACTATATATATATTATATATATATATTATTAAATTAATATATATATATATATATATATATATATAACATTATATATATAATTATATATACTATGTTATATATATTATATATATATATATATTATAATATATATATATATATATATTAATTAATATATATATATATATATATATATATATATATTATTATAATATATTAATATATTTATAAATATTTATTATATATATATATATATATTATATATATATATTAAATATATATATATATATATAATATTAAATATATATATATATAAATATATTATATTAATAATCATATTAATATATATATATTATATATGTATATATTATATATATATGATATATATATATATATTATTATATTAAATATATTATATATATAATATAAAGTATATATA
>JABUQX010077026.1:12500-17500 GCA_015478945.1 Trachelipus rathkii
CTCTCTTTATTAGATTGCTATTCCAACGGAAACTGCTCTTTTGAATTCTTCAATCGCATAGCTCTTCCATTGAGAATGGTGCGTGCGACACGCCTTTTTACATAGTTTCATTCTTTCTCTATCCGAGTCTCTCACCCCATACTTAACCACTATGCTCAATCTTAAATGTAGTCTACTGGTAATGTCTGGAACACATTTTATCTATTTTCCCAACTACTCTAGACTTGCGCACTTTCAAACGCCGTGTATCGGGGCATGTCGACCATTAAATTGGATCTATGTCAGGAACTCCCAACTCTGATGGAATTAGGCTGGTAGGTTTGCCCACCAGAGAAAGAGATCATCATCTTAGAACTGATACGTTCTAAAAGGTGAACATCATAGCTATTTATTGCAAGTTAAGGTGATAGTGTGATCGATGAGATCACCGTCTTAGAACAAATACGTTCTATGCGGTGAACATCAAAACTATTATAAGTTTGGCGGCCGAATTTTTTTTAAGATGTATTTTTAACGTTTGCCAAATGATTTCAATACTTCATTTGATTTTATCATATCTAGACCGCTATTAATTCTATTCTTTTAATAAAGTAAAAACAGAGTTGAATTAAAGTTCAAAGACCAACTTTCATAAGGTGTATATCTAACCTTTTCTTGAATGAATCGATGTTGTCGCAGTTCACTATTTCATAGGAAAGACTATTCCTATTCTCTATTATTACATCGTAAGTGAAGTTCCTTGCAATATTGGTTTGAAATCCTTTATGAAAAAGGTTATGTTCATTATTTCGTGTTACATCATTAAAATCGTATCTAAAGAATTACCTATAATTAATATTGCCAAATTTATTTAGTATTTGGAAAACCTATTAATTTTCTTCTCAATGCTCTTGTCTCTAAAGAATGGATATCTAGTTCACGTAGTCGTTGCTCGCTCGTATGACTTACTCCCAATTCCGAAATTAATTTGGCTTCCCTTCTTTGAATTCTTTCAATTTTTTGGTGTCTATTTTGAGACATGGGACTCCAAACCTGTACTGTGTATTCCAGATGATGTCTTACTAATGTTTTATAGAGAGCAAGTATTATATTTTGATTTGATATTCAGTTTCTGGCAATAAGGCTAGAAAGCTTTTATTAGCTTTCTTAACAGCTTCTGCACATTTTCGCAAACTTTAAATCCTTATTAGTTAATTCTCCTAAATTCTTTTCCTTTGATAACTGAGTCATCTATTTTGTAATCATATTCATTGTTCCTACTCCCAAAATATTTAACCTTACTTTCATTTATCGGTATTAAATTTTATTTGCCATGTTTTTGCCCAATTTACAATCTTATTCAAACCCCTTTGAAGTAATTGATAATCTTTCTCACAATTTATGCGATTTCCAAGTTTATCATCCTCAAATTTCGAAATATTGCCTAAAATATTATCATATATGTCATTTATATATAATGAAAGCATTGGACCCAGGATAGATCCTTGGGGTACATCACTAATAACATCCCCAAAATGAGCATTCATTCATTCATTGACGTCGATCCGATAGTCAATTTTAAACAATTAAAATCTTCCTCCAGAATACCATGACCTCTAGGCTTTTCCAATAATCTTTGATAAGGGACGGTTGAAAGTTTAAGTAAAGGTCTCAAAAGATTTATTATAGTAATCTACATCATTAATAACAACATTAAAATATTTTAGTAAATTTGTTATGCATGAACCACCTTTGTTTCTAAAACATTAGAATTCTTGACAATCATGATGCTAAGGTGTAAGTAACTAATCTCAATAGTTAGTATTGCTTCAAAATTTATCTTTTCTTAATTCAACTAATTGGTCTGTAAGTTATTGGGATCTTACGATCTCCTTTTTTTTTGAAAATGGGAGTTATATAAGCAATTTTGAAATCATGCGTTACTAATCCCTCTTGTAAAGATTTGTTGAAAGATTTTGTCAACATTTACTAACCTCTCATTTTTAAGATTCATCAATAGAAGCCATCTATCTGGTCCAGGTGATTTATTTATTAATAGTTTACCAATCTGGAAAGTAACTTCCTCTTTTAAAATTTCAAAGGTATCTAAAATATTGTCTGCATGAAAATCCATTATATCTTTCAAGTAAGTCACGGTATCTAGTTTCTTTTTCATAAAAAAAAGAAAAGAAAAAAGTAGAGAGAGAGAGAGATAGAAGATAGAGAGAGAGAGAGAGAGAGAGAGAGAGAGAGAGAGGAGAGGAGAGAGAGAGAATATAAAAAAAACTAACAGAAAGATGGAAAAAATAACTTATAGGTTATAAATAGATCAAAAGTTACTCCGTAAATGAAAAAATGTGATTTTAGCCAAAACAAGTTTCGGTTTTCTTTCGTTCTCTTAATTGCTTAATTGGCAAAAGAAAAAGAAAACGAAAAAAAAGTCTAGAGATTTTCAAAGCTTAATTATTATTTATTTTAAGATCAGAAAAATTCTTTGTTATAATTGAATTTAGATTCATGTTTTTTTTTCCATTTATATTTATTAATAAATATATATTTAAGAGCACTTCAGTTTCGGTTTGTGAACGTTTATATATATATATATAACTATATATATATATATATCTTTGTATATATATATATATATATATATATACTCCACCACTATATATATATACTACTGCTATATATATATATATATATATATATATACTATATATATATATATATATAAAAGTGTATGTTATTGTGTTTGTATTTGTTCATATTTATTTCAGGAATTATAGGTAGCAGTGCTGGTCGAGCTTACAGTCGAATGTGGAAATAATCATAAAATTTACAATTAAGAAAAATATAACTTTCTTTGCAATACTCAAATCCAAAGTTATTAAAATGGTGAAACTCATGAAAGGAAACCAGTTCATGAATAAAACAAGTATAACGTAAAATCTTTTTCTATAAATATTCATGAGCCATAAGTCCATTGCTTTTAGTTCGCCATAAATAGAGAGTTAGTTTGAAAGCGTGAAGGAAGTGGAAAGGAAATAGCTATGCTTTTTTGCCGGATGTGAAGTGATTTTTGGGAGAGAAAAATCTGAATTCAAGTGAAGGAAACATTCAGGTAACAGCCTATAAACATAATATATCCATAAAATTTACATAAAAACCGATAGGATGGAACTTATCTCGATGACTTTTTTTTATACCTGTAATGGAAAAAGATGTTTTTAAGGAAATTGAAAAACTAGAAAAAAAAGTTTCGGTTTTAAAAGACTTCCCTCTCTCACTTTATATATATATATATATATATATATATATATATATATATATATATATATATATATATATATATATATATATATATATATATATATATATATATATATATATATATATATATATATATATATATATATATATATATATATATTACTTTTTCTTCAAACGTGCTGAAAAATAACGGGATAGAAGAGCAAATACTTAAAACATTCTAGTTCCTTAAATAAAACTTTATTAAATGGTGTTCTGTAATAATGTTCTATGTTCTTTCGTAACGCTAAGAATTTGTCAAGATGGATCGACTTTCAGAAGATTTCTTCAACACAAGTGAGATCTTACCATCTGGATCTGATGAGGTCCAAGAAGATGCTCTTCAGTATTATAGTACGGCAAGTATAAAAATGAATTGGATATTAATTAGTTTTTTTTACGCAAAAATTTGGTCAGCCTGAAATTTGATTTTCCTTATTTATTATTATTCTATTCATTTGGGTGCTCAACCGCTATGGAACATGACTCTCGAACCGATTATCAAGAAATGAACAATCTTCGAAAAAAGTAAATATGATGCATTCTTATTAGAAGTTCAGAACAGCCTGACCAGAAATGCGTCATTTGAAAAAGAATCTTTTTTAAGAGATCCTTGGCATCCGCCAAAGTGAATCCACACCTGGAAACACAACCTGCACTTGGAGGAAAAGGATGTCAGTTTTTTTCAAAGCACAAAAAATTCCCATGATGCGATTATGACTTTCTTACAGAAATATGCAAAGACCAACGACAAAAACGCACCGAAGTATCGTTCTGTTAGGTTCCATGATTTGCCGTGTTGGGAAACCACATACAATCTCAGAGGTTCTCAATAAACCATGTGTGGAAGAATTAATAGTTTGCGTTCTCGGAGAGGTACCAAAAAATGTTTTTAACAATGTATTACTCTAACAATACTTCGTCCGACCGTATTAATAAAATCTCAGACTATATTAAAGACTAGTAATTCAATACAATTGGATGATGGTGCAGATGTTCTCTGACTCAAAATATTGCTCGTTTTCGTTAGATATACATTCGAAGAGTCTATCAAAGAAGAATTATTTCTATGCGCGCAGTTTTAAACTTACGCAACTGGATAAGAAATTTTTAAAATAATCAATTGTTGTTACATGGGTAATTACGATCATGATTGGAAAAAGTGTTTTGAGATATTGCTGGAAAATTGAAGGAGGCTGTATCAGGAATAAAAAGTGTAGCACCAAATTATACATGTAGTCATTGCGCCTAGAATAGGATAGTCCTTGTGATGAAGAGAAAATACTTTCTTAGTCAGGTTTGAAGAGTTATCAATTTTGTCGAGTCTATCCCACTCCAATTAAGACTTTTTACAAAGGCATGTGAAGAAATGGGAAACCAATATCAACCGCTCCTATTTCACACGAATGTTAGGTGACTTTAAAGAGCAAAGTTCTGTTTGGACTTTTTGGGCTGCTAAACGGCTTCATGCTTTCTTTATGAGAGAGAATCCTCCTGCGCCTAGCAAACACGCTGAAATTTTCCACAACGAGATGCGGCTCGTACGATGTGCTTACATATTCGAAAAAGTTATTGAAGTTACTACATCGTCGCAGCGGAAAGATGCAACCACCTTTAAAGTGAGAGATAAATAACAAGAATGAAAACCAAGCTTAACTCTTAATAGAGTGTGTAAATGATAAAATTTTCGAATGCTTTCTATCCTGGACCAG
>JABUQX010077026.1:30000-32500 GCA_015478945.1 Trachelipus rathkii
ACTACGATCGTTAAAAATCAATGATTTCCATTTCCGGTTCCGGAGTTATTAACAAGTCTCAGATTCCAATTTCGGTTCAGATTCCGTGTTCTTATTATAATTCCGTTTCCGTGATTCTAGGCTCTGATTCCGGCCCCTAAACCCCAACCATGAATAACCATTTCATGATTTGAACCACTAAGCCCAATCTTAAACGAATGCAAATGTCAAACTTTGTTTTTTAAAAGTTTCTCAAAATAAAAATATTTTTATTTTTATAATTTTTTTTAAAAAAATTTTTATTAAATTTTCATTTTATTAACCTTATTCTTTGTTTGTTTGCTTGTTCATAATTTTTCATAATAACTTCATTACATAAGAAAATTATAGCCATTTTTCTCTAATTTTTAAAATTAGAGAAACAATGAAATTAATTTAAACCTAATAAATTATATATATATATATATATATATATATATATATATATATATATATATATAATATATATATATATATTATATATAATTTAATATATATATATTATATAATTAATATATATATATATATATATATATATATATATATATTATAAGAGGTGTTGACTCCAGGAACGAAAATCAATAAAAATGTATCGCAATTTCAATAATTATTTAGGGTAAATACATTATAATATAGGATAACCTAACCTAATCTAACCTAACCTAACTAAACCTAACCTAACCTAACCTAACCTAACCTAATATTAACGGAGTCATCCTCTTATATATATATATATATATATATATATATATATAAATATTATACATCCAATATATATATATAATAGATATCTTATATTTAGTGATATATTTTTACATGAAAAGGTATATTTCTAGTATTGCTTATAATATATAATATATTATATCATAAAAAAACAAAAAAATATAAAGATAAAAAAAATATATAAATAAAAAAAATTATTATATATATAAATATATATATATATATAAAATATATATTGTAAAATATATATATATATAATATATATATAGTAAATATATATATATATATTAATATATATATTTGTAAACGGCCAGACCATCCAAGTCTCCGTTAAGTTACTTTTCATAAAATATTGCAAAAGAATAAATGTTTCTTTTCTGTGATGAGGTCCAAATGAGAAACTAAACTGGATTTTCTACGTACAACTTTAATGATACCTCGCACATTATACATTGAAAACAAGCATGAAAATTACTAAATTCCTTGAAATTTTCTCCCGTCAGATAAACGTATCAAAATGTAATTGCTTTAACAGTCTTTCAATTCATTAAAAAAATCAATACTAAATAATAATAGATGTAAACATTAACCAATTCTTTTACTAATCTACAACCTCATTGATGACACAGTGTTTAACAATCACAGTAAATAATTCCATAAAATGATATAAAATACCAACTGGTAACTCTAACTATTACACATTAAAATTACTACCTACAGTCGTTCAATTCAAGAAAATCAATACTAAATAATGATAGATATATTTCCAAACAATGGCTTTACTTAAATAAAGATAAACATTAACTAATTCCTTTACTAATTCCTTACTTCATCGATGACACAGTGTTTAACAAGCAGTAAATAATTCAATAAAATGATATAAAATACCAACTGGTAACTCTAAATATCAAACATTAAAATTACTAGCTCTTCCAAAATATGTACTAAACGTCAGTAAAACAATTTCCATATAAATGACACACTTCTCAGGACACGGTAAACAGTTCAATAAAACGCCATATATAAACAATTACTAATAATAAAAGAAAACCTACATTTTTCAATTTCGAACACCGACTCGGTCGGCTTAACCTATTAACTAAAAATCTATGTGCAACTTACAACTATATCACAGTAATACTTTACGTAGCAGTTATTAATGCCTTCCATCTATGATTCAAGATTACTTCTCCCGTGGCCCTACGTCCTCCGAAAGAGAAGATGCCGCACAGTACGTCCCACCAGTAACTGTAAATCCTTCCTTTTATCATGAACTGGAACCCCGGTCAAAACGTCCGAACGACCATCGTCCCTCCCGTCAGGCACAAGACGTTGGGATAGGCATCCCTGGATCCTTTTCTGGTTACTAACTGACTGTTTCATCGTCCCCATACTGGTGCCTGTAACGTCAATAATCAACGTTACTTATACGGAATTAACACTATACAAATCAATAAATAAATAACTGAATAAAACAAACTCACTTACCCGTCTCCACGGGATCCTTACTTCTTGATGACCTCAAACGTACCGCTTTATCCTTCTTGTCTGTCACTTACATCCTTCCATCTTCTTTCTAATTTCTGCGGTAACAAACTATTTAAATTATTTTTAGCCTTACCTCGTCTTCCTTTTTACTCGGTTGGTTGTTCCTTTTTCTTTCCTTTGTTCTTCTTCCTTTCACTTTATTAGTCCACTTACAATGCTCTAGGGTGGATTTTCTGATTGAGACAAGTGCTTACTAATTAATGGTACATAT
>JABUQX010077026.1:42500-60481 GCA_015478945.1 Trachelipus rathkii
AAATTTGAAATTAAAAAATTAAACACAAATGCGAATAAATGAGCTAAAAAATTAAAAAAGATCAAATTTCCTTGAACGAAGGAAGAGGAGTTCAATGGCGCAAAAGTTGTTGCTTAGCGAGTAAAGTTTTATAAAAGGTCGAGTCTTTATGACCATCGGTGTCTTTTATTATTCCTTTTAGTTTGTCTTCGGGGATGGGTAGCTCTCGATCGTACAGGGGTTTGAGTTTCCGGTTTTTAAAAAAATGACACATGAGAGGCCCTTGAGCGTCGTAAGTTGTTTTGAAAAAAACCCCGACCGGAAATTCGCGACGTACTTGAATTTCTTTCACGTTTTGGATCTCCAGTCGATTATTTTCCAGGAGTCTTCTAAAGCTCTCGTAGTCGGTGGAGGAATTATTCGCGAGTCGCCTCCAGTCGTAGAAGTCGCCGTGCTTCATCTCGCGTAACTCGCTTAGGATCCCAATTTCGTCATTAGCGATTATACACATCCATTTTTCGGGAGTCTCGATGGGGCCCTGTTTCAATTTCAGCTCGACCAAGCTCTGTAAATCGGGCCGTATAAAGAGACCGACGCCCGGAACGATATGATTTCCTAGTAAGAATTTATGCGTGATGCGGTTTACCCCTTTAATCGCGAAGAGGTCGTGTGCATACGACGCGATGAGGATACCGATATCTTCGGGGTCGTTCAGAAATTCCGAATAAAACGTGAAATCGATACCGCGTTTCGAGTTTCGGGCTTTTTCCTCGATAAATTTTCGTACGCAGGAAATTTTTTCGGACAAATCGTCGGTTCCCTCACCCTCGTGCCACACGTAGAAACGCGCGGTATCGTCCTTCTTCGTGTAAATAGAAAAACTATAAAGATTTATTTTCGGCGTGTTGCTAAACGAACGAGTCGACGATGACGATGAAGTTTCACCCGCCGGACACCCGATCGGTTTTTGAGATCGCAAATCGGCCACCACGATCGAATCTTCGTGTTTGCTAGCCATTTCCTCGTCCATTTTTTTTACTTTCAATAACGAGTGCGTATCATTCACGTGCCTACGATACCTTTCTTCCAAAGCCGCTCTATTCGAGCCTTCGGCTGTGATAAACGCGTCGCATAAGAGGCACCTACCGTAAGGAGGTTTTTTGTTCCTCGAGGTGGATTTCCTTTCATTCGCGTAATCCCGTAGCGATGATTTTATTCTAGATATTTCTTCCATTTCTTTATCGTCGATGGCGGCCGTTACGGGTTTATCCGTGATATTGAGAGTTCTCTTGAAAAAGCTCCCGCACACTCTCTTTTGGCGAGCCGCGTCGAGGTAAAACGCGGCTGCGGCCGCGGTGGCGGCTGATTCTTTCCAAGCTCTCTTTCTTCTTCTTATTCCTTTTTTAATTCGGTTTTTGGCCACGTATTGCGGCAAATCGGGAATTTGTATACGCGACGCGATAAATTCTCGTCGTAGCGCATCGTCCTCGATTTGCTGAAAACCTTCGAAACTTTCTCGAACGGAATTCGCCGGTACGGTTTCTCGGCAGTGGAGATCGCAATTCACTTCGCAGAGTGGCCTCATCGCGTTCCAACCTTTTTTTACAGAGCGAAGACGCGAAGACTCCCAACTAGAGCCGATTAAGAAAGCATCGCACTACTCTGAATCGGGAACAGAGAAGTGGTTTTTTACGCCGAAAACAAATGATAATTTATTGTTTTTTAATTTTTTTTATATATGTTATTATTAATTTTTATTTATTTTTCTTCGTTATTTAAAGAAAAATCGGAAATAACAAACCATTATTTTAAAAAATATATATTTTGCTTCATCTCCCGAGAAGTAAAAGGTAACTTAACGAAAATTTTTCGCTCAATCTTCCGAAAAGTACAAAGTGACGTTATTTCGTGCAAACCTGACACCCCCTTGAAGTAACGAGGGCGTTTAAGCACCTTACATCCGTTTTAAGTCTCTCGAGATTATTTAACAACGACGTTTCCGAGTGAAATGGTTGTCGTGTTAGGTACTTATCGAAAAAATTCTATTACTATTTGTAATTTTTTTTAATTAAGTATCACCTATAAAATATTTGGTTGAAGAAGACGGTATTTTATGGGAGAGTAAATAAAAAAATATATAATAATAAGATTACCTAAAGCCATTTCGAAAACTGATCGACACATCGAGATAAGCGACCGCAGGTTTGATCTATTACTTCTGTTAAATTCTTGGAGTCTGGAATATTCAATTCGGCGAGCTGTCGAGATTCCATATCCGTTTGAATTTCTCTGATGGGTTCTCGATTGATAAAAAGCCGAGGGCGAGATTCGGTCGCCGCGTAAAAAATTTATCGAAAAGAGCGAGGGTTACAGAAGATCCTATTATTAGTAGTAAGTCGTAATTTTGAAACTCTTCGATGTGTTTACTTATGGTAACGGCTCGTTGTATAATAAGATATCCGGTTTCACCCCTTCGTATTTGGTCGTATGTTTTGTTCACCTAAGAAGCACCTCGTTGTGCGTTTAATTTATTACCGATTGTTAAGGAAAAAGTTATTTCGAAAAACAAAATTATTCTTTTATTAATCTTTTTAAAAAAAATTGTCTATTTAATTAAATTTTGCTTAGCTGACAAATTATGATTATTCAAAATATATTTTAAAAGCTTTAATTCTTATATTAAGGCAAACATTAAAACAAATATCACATTTTCAATTTAAATTTTGCTTAGGTGACAAATTCTCAGAAAAAATATATTGTTTTTTAAACATTTTTTTTACTATTAAGCAAACATTATTATTTAGCAAAAATATTTCATCTATTTAGATTGTGGCTTAGGTGAACAAATAAGTAATTGCGAATAACAAAATATTCCATTTTTATTAATTTAAATAAACCAGATTGTTATATATTAATTAGATTTTTTTTTAGTTCAATATATTTATATTCAAAATAAATTTTAAGTTATGCTGATATTTTTTTATTATTAGGCAAAAAATATTTAAAGAAATACATAAATTCGCAGTTTAATAAAATTTTGCTTAGTTGACAAAATTAAATACAAATATATCTTTTAAAAACTATTTTTTTTGACTATTAAGCAAAAAATATATTAGCAAAAATTTTCAATTATTTAAATTTATGCATAGCTGACAATTGTTATTTTTATATATAAATCAGTGGTCTCAAACTTTTTCGATTCGCGGCTCCCCTGACTAATTCAAGTTTGCCGAATTCACCCCATGTTAGATTCTAAAAAGAAAGTCTTTCCAATTTATAAAATTATGGTCTATCATTAATTATAAAATTGCAAAATTTTGCATGATCACAGCAGCCAAAAGCATTCCTAGGATTTCCCTGCTGAATATATAAATATAATAAAGATAACATATACTAATAAATTTTCTTAACAAGTTGGAAAATTCAAAATCGATTAAAATTTTTAAAATGAAAACTGAATAATATGAATATACAAAACTTTCAGCGTCACTCCTGAGGGAAGCCTGCGCCCACTCTCAATGTGGAGCTCACACAAAGTTTGAGACACTGTATTAGATCCAATATGATTAATATGTTAACCAAGTGAATGGTGGGTAAGAAAATTTAAGAACGGAAGAAAAGAATAAAAATTGTATCATATTGTATTGTTTGAGATAAGCGGTAGTTATTGGTGTGTTGGTGTGCAATTTTGTTGTGTTTTTATTCGTAGCGTTGTAGTAGTTTCCGTGAATTTTGTTTTTTTTTTTTTTTTTGGTTTTTTTCTCTTAAAAAAACTCGCTTAAGAACAAAATATTTATTTTTCACCATCTTTCCGAGAAAGTGTAGTATGGTGAGTAATCGTTATTTTCGTGCCTCGAGTGAGGATGATGTCGGGTATGGTGGGTACCTTAAGATATTTATTTTGGTTACGTTAATGTTTTATTAGAAGTGTGAGCAATAGAAATATCGGCTTCAATAGACTATAGGAAATGGGGTTGCTGTGTGTGCGTGAGTGTTTATTATGATTTAAGTTGTTTATTGTGTTAGGTACCGTCTTAAAAAATTTTTCATTAGAAACCTTGAGGATTTAGGAGACTAAAGGTAAAAAAATTAGATAAATATATTAGGCAAGCGGAAGCTTGCTCCTGGTTTGAGGAGCATTCTTTGCCTTGAGCGTCGTGCTAACGCAACGCCGCGTGGTGTTTGGGCGCGTAAATTCTGTTCGTGTTGCTGCGGCTAGTGGTTGGCCTCGAGATTCTTACCGAGCTTAGCAAATTTGGAGAATCGAAATCGGGTCTGTCGATTGAATTAAGAAGACTTCAACTTTTACTGATGAAACAGCCCATCAGATATAATTATAAAAATGAGCGACACTCGGACGGCTTGGCTGGAGGAAAGAAAGGACTCGTCTTGTGAAGGAACTGGAATAGTTTGATTTTGTTATTCTACATCGTCGGACGAGAAGTATAAAAGTATACACACGTTGGTTAGTAGCTATCGAGTCTGTGGGATATGCTGTAGGTGGGGAACGCTTTAAGGATTCTTTACGATGCAGTCGTTTATTTATTATTGTGTATCTAAGGAATTGATATTAACTTTTCCCTCCACATTTAAAACGAAAGATAATCTCAGTTAAAGCTTAAATTCTTCCTTATTTGTTTTCATAAATTGTCGGTATTGCATTGAACTGTGTTATCTCGGTGTGGGATGATGCGGTTTTCGTTGGTGTGTTGGTTCGGCATTCGCACGGCGGTTGATAGTACGGAAGTGTGTTATTTTATAGATCTCACTATTGTTTGTTAGTGTGAGTGTAGTAGTGTGCGATTTAGAGCAGATGGTTCTGGTGGAGTGAGGATGATGCATGGTCTTGTAGGTGTCTCGGAGATTTTCTGTCTGTTCTATTCGGCGATTTCTTTATTATAATATTTGATGACGATTCTCTCGATTCACCATACTAAAACGGACACTCCTAACCCGATCTAATCACCAGACACCAACCGGCTAAGATGTCCTAAACCGAATATATTTCACGGGATGAATCTAGTCTCTGAGTTAAAGCGTATTATTATATTATATGTGCGTTTTATTCTGTACCCAGTTTTATAAGTCGATAGGTATAACGTTAAAATTAAAGAAAAAAATTTCAATTTTTCTTCCCGAGTCGACTTTTTGTGTTTGGTTGGTTCCTTAGTATTTAGTTATATGGTGTGTATAAGTATTCTTTTGAGGTTAATTTAGTAGATGCTCATGTTTTAATGACGAGGGTTGGAATGTGTCTACATAATTTGGTACTGAGTAGACCACATCTATACGCATTAAAGACGTTTTAAGCGTACACAATTGGATTCTAAACGCGTTGGGTGATTTTATTTTGAGGGCTTTTTACGAAACGTCACTAATAACAGAACTGCAGACCAGTTTCCGAGGTTATATTGGGCGTCCCGTCGCATAATATTTGTCTCCTTTTAGTATTTGATCATTCCTCTGTATTGGATATTTTAAAGCTACCTGCATATATATAAAATAAATATATATCTCGAGATAAGTCTGGCAAATTTATAGGCACATACTACAAACTTTAAATAACTTATATATATAGTTATATATAGTTATAAGGATCAGGCTAAAATAATTGAAGAAAATTATAACAAACACGAATGAAATTTCAATGAACTGACGCAAACAAAACTAAATATTCCAATCATTGATGAATAAACTTATTATGCATAATTCTTTACATAGCTTCAAGATTCCGTAATTATTTTTTTGGATTTTTTTTAGGTGTTCTCTCGGGAAAAAAACCTCGCTATAAGGAGACAAAACAATTTATTTTTGCAAACCATCCATTCCCGAAAGTAGATGAGTCACGTCTATTTTCGTGCCACCGACGTGAACCGTACGAGAAAGACGGTACACTTTAATTATTATTCTGTTCGGTAATTTTAAGTTGTACAAAAAATCGCTCACAAAAGCCTATAGGAAATGGGGGTTGTTAGTAGTTTTTATATTAAATTTTTGTTTAGTAACTCTAAAAATTATTTTTTCATTTAGAAATACTAGGAATTTAAGGGAGATTCTAAATTAAAAAAATAATAATTATATATATAAAGCCACTCGTTCACTGGACACCAAACTAGTTAGAGGAACGAAAAATTATTTTGCAACATCTCCCGAGAAGTAAAAAGTTACCGTTATTTTGTGCGCCGATCGATGCGTAAGTGGGGACCTCTTAAAGATTTCTTTACGTCGATATTTATATTACACAGAAATATTCAATACGTATTCAAGGTCATATCATTAACTGGTTTTAGTTTTTCTTGCTATGTTTCTTCATTTATTTTCCTAATTTCTTCACATAACTTTATCCTGTGCTAACTTGTCGTATTTTTTATCCTCACAAAAAGAAAATACGATAGTGAACGTTTCGTAATTACCGTAGACGTAATCCTCGAAGGGACATCGAGGCGTGAGTGGTTCTCTCCTGCTAGCGCGTCACTACTAGACCTACATTCGTTTCTCTATTACCCATAAAACGACCTCGATCGACTCTTGAGATTTAAATTTATTTTCAAGGTGTAATTCATATACTATCTGTTAAGCGTATTAAATTATTATTAAGTGACGTTTAATTCTGTTTAAGCAGTTTATAAGTCCGATAGGTATATAGTTAAAATTAAAAACATAAATCGCTAATTCACGAGTTCGACTTTTTGGTGATCGATTTTGATTAAATACCTTGTTGACTTCATACATCTCGTTCCGTGATGAAACGTGCGCACTATTGAAACTATTATTACCTTTAAACGACAGATTTTAAGCGTTAAAGAAATGGATTCATAAACACGCGAGTTGAGGTGATTATTTTGGGCTTTTACGAGCACGTCACTATACGAACCTAGAACAGTATTCCACGATGGATAACATGGTCCACGTCGGCATATTTTTTATTATTTTTTAATTAGGTTACCTCTAAAAATTATCTTTCATAGAAAACTGAAAACTGGAATTTAAGGGAAGAAACTAAACTATAAAAAAATTAATGTAAATAAATATAGTATTGATCAATGATAATTAATAAAAATACATACAATGAAAAATTAAGAACGAAGAAAAAATAAATTTTTGCTACAATATGTGACTAAAACTTATTTAGCAATTCTTTTACAATCCTAGATTCGTAATTATTTTTTTTTCTTGTGGTGTTTTTATCGGGGAAAAAAACTCGCTTAAAGGAAAAAAAAATGTATTTTCTACATCTCTCGCAAAAGTCAGAGAGTAAAGCGTTATTTCGGTGCTCCGAGTCGAAACCGTAAGAGGGTACCTTTACAGTTATTTATTTTACGTTAAATTTTTTAAAGTGTAATAAAATCTATTAAAGCCTATAGGATATAGGGGTCGTGCGTAGTATTTTATAAATTAATTTTTGTTTAGTTTATTTCTCTAACAATTATTTTTCATAGAAAACTGAATTTCAAGATCTAAATTAAAAAAATATGTAATATATATAAAGCACAACTCGCTAATACGCCTCAGAAAAAAACCGCTTTAAGGACGAAAGAAATTTATTTGCAACATCTCCCGAGAGTTAAAAAAATTACTGTTATTTTGTGTGCCCGATCTGAAGAACGCTAAAGATATGGGGGACTTCTAAGATTCTTTAACGTCGAATATTTATATTAAGAATTGATAATCAGGTATTAACTTGTAATTAATTGGTTTTATTTTTTCTATGTTCCTAATTATTATAATTTTCTAATTTTTCATCATGACTTTATCTGTGAACTTCTATCGTTTTTTTCAGTCGATATGAGATAGTGACGTTATCTAATTCGAGACGATCCCTCGTAGGGGTTCAAATCGAGGCCGGTTTCCTCTACGGCGGTCACTATAAATATAATGACGTTTCTCGATTACAATAAAATACGCCTCCGACACGATCAAAACGGCAATAGTTTCTCAGGAGATGAACTATCGATTAGCAGCGTATTAATCAATTAGATATGTGTGCCGTTTATTCTACTCCGTTTATAGGTCGAATATAGGTATATACAGATTTAATACTTTACAAACCAAACAAACATTTCAATATTTTTCTGAGTTCGATATTCTGTTTTGGAAGATCGATTTTTATTGATTTAGACCTGTTTGGAGTTATAAACGCGTCCGATGAAGCACTGTTCACTATTGGACATATTTCTAGACGTCTTTAACGACGTTTCCTTTAAAGCGTAAACAAAGGATTCTAATCGACGCTAGAGTGATTATATTTTGGCTTATTACGAAACCGTTCACACGAAATATGACGAGACGCTTCCGAGGTATGGCGTCCGTTGACAATATTTTTATATTTTTTTTAATTTGTTACCTCTAAAAATTCATTTATTTCACAATAATGATATAATGCATAGAGATCTAAAACTACTATAAACACATAAGTTAATAGTAAAAATAAAATATATGAGGTATACACGATCATGTCATCTTTCTAAGAAATTTCAAGAAAAAATTAAAAACAAATAAGAAATAAATAAGATAATATGATTTTTGACACTCTCCTATGTAAAGATGTCAATCATAGGGTAAGATTATACCCGTAAATATTCTTTCTTTTTTTTACATGAATAAGAATAAAGATATAATATTAGGACATTAAATTTATTTATTTTCACCATCATCCGTCTCCCTTGCAAAGGGCTGGTCCAGAAAAGTAACATGAGTAACGTCTATTCGTGCCCTCGAGTGTTAATCGTAGGAGGGTACTTTATTATTGTGTTTTACGTTCAGTCCTCATTTAAGAGTCGTATGCATTAAAATATGCCTAAGGAAGCCATGATGTAATGAGAAAAGGGCGAGGAGCAGTGGAGTACGTAACTGCTATTAATTATAGTAAGTCCATTATTTTGTAATGAGTTATAGTTATCCATGTAAAGAATGATAGTGACTGTAGCATCAAATGAAATGAGTATAAATTGTATGATTTGGAGAGACTTGAACTAGAATTCAAAAAAAATTAATGATTTTTACAGAAAGGTCACACTCGCCGGGTATGAATAATAACAGCAAACTACAGCCACTTGATAACAGGAACGAAAATAATATTATTTTGCACTCTAAATAAAAACCAATTAATCATCATCCCGAATGAAAGTATAAAAAACGATAACGTGATATATGAATTAGTGAGCGAGGGCAGATGTCGCCGATCTGAGATTAGCTGATGGGCCTGAGGAATGAAGAGATGTATGACTCTATAGGAAGTATACTTTCAGAGAAAGGTCAATTATATTGATATTAAAGAATGAGATGAGAGAAATCCAGAGGATATCGAGTAATAGTATTCACATACCTACATAAAAAGTCTTTTAGAGATATATAAATGTGTTTATCTATTCATTAATATGAGCGTCCGATTCATATATATTTTACCAGATTTTCAAAGTCCATAGAGTAAGTACTGTATGTTGAATGCTTTTTTATGTTCAGAATTGTGTTAATTGATATCCATGGCAGTAAATAGTACTCGATAGGTGCACCGATTGTTCGTGTATATTTATCCTGTAATGTACATGGAACTATAATCTGAAAAGAGAGAATGACACGATAACGTACAGAAGGAGGTTGCAGAGTCCGAATCGCCTCGGTTCCCGCTACGTGCAGAGATGATGCGGGCGTCCACTATAAAAATATAATCAGACCAGGTTATCTAGACGATGTACCAATACGATAAAGACGACCAATCAGTACGGCACACAGGTCAAACAGGCAATATTTCTCGAGGGTAGTATGAACTGAATCCAGTGTAAATCGTAGAGAGTATTATAAATAGTGCGAATGAGTATGATAATGGCTAGTATATATGATACCAAGATTATATAACGAGGTTAGAAAGACAGAAGAGTGAGTATGAATAATAGCCAGAAAAGTTAAAATGAATTGTGATCGAAATAATGCGTGCAATATTTTCCCGAGGGGTGTCGATCACTATTTTTAGAGGTATGATATTGCGATTTTATGTATGTGAATTTAGACCTTTTGAGTTATAAGCGGGTTCCGACTAAACGTCACTATTGGAACTATTATTCGGCTTGAAGCGATTGCGTGAATCGTAATGAAGAGCTCAGTATAAATGAAGAGAAGGATGAGTCACATAATCGCCCGGTATATAAGACGTGAATAATATCCTTAGAGCCTTTTACGAATAACGAGATGGAAAAACTCAAGACAACAAGCTTGTATATACACGAAGAGGTATAAAAATGGGACGTCGTATGCAATATTTTTATTTATGTGTTTATTATTAATTTATGTTTGTTACGATTCTTTAGCTTGCGGAAGGAGTTCCTCGAGTAAAGAAAAATGGAATTGGTCCTTTCTCGTTCATTAAACTTAGATATATAGAAAGGAAATAATTACAATTTGAGCTACTAGAAGTAAAATGTATAAAGAGGTAATTCGAGAGGGGAGGTCAATCAGATGATAATGTATTTGAGTGTAAGTATAAGAAAATACAGGTTAGTGAGAAAACAGCGCAAGATAAGAGAATAAAAATAAAAATATGCTCAGATATATATAGTACGAGAATATTTCGATCGGTACGAGAATTTATGAAATGCTATACAAGCTTTCACGAATTCCGATAAATTTAAGTCTTGTATGACATTGTTGTGTCTTCGTCGGCTGGAATAAAAGAGACACTTTAAAGGGCATGTAGAGAAGGAAGAGTTGGCTATCTTGCAAACGTCAAGAATAAGGAGTATGAAGAGTAACCTTCTGTTACGATGACACGAGAAAAAGCGGTATGAGGGTACCAGCTATACTGAGTATGATAGATATGTACGAGTTGTGAGATTTGTGTAAAAGTGCTAGCACAAATTAGTGCGGCCTACAAAGAGACGATCGCGTTAAAGTAAGGAACTGGATGACCAGAAAAGTAGGGGGGTCCGATGGCAGTAGAGGTAGATATTATAATACATTAATCGTCCTTGATCTATTAAGAATTACGCCTCTCATAATGGAATATTAGTTGCTAATGTGAAAGAGCGGAATCTTAAGGGACGAACTAAATTAAAAAAAAATAATATAACTATAGAATATCTCTTAGGGAGAATCGTAACTCGCCAGAGGGAATGAGAGAACATTCACGCTTAATAGAGTGAAACTATAAAATATATATACTATAAAAATTTTATTTTTGCAAACATATCCCGTAGATAATAAAGTTAACAGAGTTATTTTGTGCTCAACTAACGAATCGAGAAAAGCTGAGATAAGTACTCGGGACCTTTATCATGCATATTTATCTTTAAATATCTATCACTATATATCTATAAAATATAATAACATCAATGACTCATTCCAGTAGTTAAAAGATACATGTTCACTTGCAAACTACCATAATACTCATCTATAATATGAGTTATTATATATTCTTATATTATAGGATATCTGATTACTCTATACTATAAATTCTTCCCTCCTAAATATTCACATCTCTAGTACTTATATATAATGTGCACTCTATTATCGAGTTTTATCTTCTTTTCCTCAAATTAACGATATGATGAGTGTCATATCGATCATTATACCTGCATATTAAAGAGATACTGATATAGCCTCGTATGGAAAGAGTCTAATATTCGAGAGCACACTTTGGGCAAAAGGATAGTTAACTACTAATAAAACGTCAGGCAGCTATCACAACTTAATAATATACAACAGTACAGTATTACTCTACTATTATCCATACTAAGGAAAGGAACACTCGAGATTCATCAATATAAAAAGTATTCACACACGATCACAAACGGGCTCATATAAGCCATAGATCAATGCAATAATAAGGTCCGAGTAAAGAAGTGACTAACACTAATGCGTTAGGCACCATCACCCCCAAACATGTGATATAGAATAGTTATTATTATAAATCATCAATAAGGTTATCCGGGTTGATTATTTAGAACACTCCCGCTTTGGAGAGTAGAGGTAGAAGGTATAACACATACCATAGTAATACTAAAATACTAGAGAAAGAACAAAATATTATACACATATCATTTATTACACCGCCGAGATCAAAGATATATCAGTCGGAGAGGATATCGAGTCATCGTTTTTAATATTTTGAGCGACTCTACTTATATAGGAGCATTAGTAAATAGTCCGAGATAGCATTTTACTTGAAAAATATACGTACAAATATTAAGGTTATACAATCACATCTAAACACCTACACACAGAGCGAACAAAATCGGCGGATTTGATAAATACCCGTGCGACGAATTATTATATTATTTATGATGATATTATAATTGGGAGCTATTTTTAGCTCGTAAAAAACGTACACTAATTATTGAATACTAGGAATCACGATCGAGGTAAAATGGGCGAGTAAAACGTAACAAATATATTTCTATACTTTATCAAATTATCATCATTTTTCCTTCAAATTTAGCTTCATCAAAAAATCTTTTAATATCGTTAGAAACAAAATCAGGAACATAACCTTATAAGGGGGAGACTAAAAACTAAAAAAAAAGATTAATGTCAAATAATAATAAAAGTTATAAAAGATCATGATAAATAATTAAAAGAATTTACACAACTAATATGTAAGAACACGAAAAAAAATTAAACTAATGCCAATACTGTTTATTAAAAGAATAATTAAGAGCAAATTACTTTCAGCGCTTAGCACATTCCGTAATATTTTTTTTTTGGTTTCTTTCGGGAAAACTCGCTTAATGAAAAAATTTTATTTTCACCATCTCCCGAAAAGTAGAGGAGTAATCTCTACTTTCATCGTGCCCCATCGAAAGAGCAATAGAACCGAGCGTAAGACGGTTGAGCATTATCTAATATTGATTAAATAATTTTCATACGGTAAGTAAATTTTCTCAGTAATATCCGTGTTAAGCAACATGAGAAAGAAAGCGATCTTAGAGAGCCATAGGCACGTATGGGCGGGAGCGTAATATCGTGCGGTAGTTTTCTTTATAATATTAGATTTTTTTGTTTCTAGTTTTACCTTTACATAAACATATTTATTTTTCATAAGAAAATGTCCCACAAGAGAATATTTATGGGTTTAACAATGATACTTCATATATATATTATATAAAGAAGTATAACATATTAATGATATTAATTAAAAATGAAGATAAGCAAAGCTCGAGAGCAGCCCATCGAGAACAACAAAAAAATCGCATGTTAAGAGAGTACCGAAAATTTATTTTGCCACACCATCTTCCCGAAGAAGTAAATTGAGAAGTCTCTTACGTCTATTTCTTGAGTGAGCCCATGTAAATCGAGATGACTGTAAGTGGGAGCATTTATATAGATTTCTTTAACGTCGATATTAATATATTATAAGTAATTATTGAGAGTAAAAATAATTTTTTTCCTCAAAGATACTCCCTATTTATTCACATATCATATAATTGATTTTATTAGTATTTATGTCTTTTAAGCAATATATGTAAATATATTATTCACTATAATTATTGTATAATTCAACTGTTATTGCATAACTTTTCGGCTTTATCTTAGTCCCTATCAAAATACGATAAGTAGACTATTTTTCTAATAAAGGTTCAATCGAGGCGGGTTTCACTCTACGGCGTCACTATACAATATAATGACGTTTCTCGATTACCATAAAAACGACCTCGAACGATTAAACGGCAATATTTTCAATTATAACAATTATAATTATAGATCGATAAATTATTAATTATTATATAGTTCCGTTATGATTTCTGAGAGATATCCGAGAGAGTGTTATATCATAGATCATAATAAAGTATAAGGTTTTAATTTTTTAAATAATTATAAAAAAAATTTATCATATATTATTTTCCTATCTAGAGTGATCGATATTTTGAGGAGATCTGATATTTGATTATTAACTCACCTTTTTGAGAGTTATATAATAAACGGTTCGATGAATACATCACTATTGAACCATTTATTTACGCTTAAACGACGTACTATACTAATATATAAGCAAAATGATTCTATACGCGTAGAGGATATATATTTTGGGCTTATATATCTATATATAAGACGAGAACAGTTTTCCACGAGGTAAAAATATGGCGTCGTGCAATAATTTTTATTATTTTTATTAATATTTTATTACCTCTATAAAATTATTTTAGAGAAATTCATATTGAAGAGGGAGACTAACTATAAAAATATTAAATATTAATGTAAATATAAGGAAAGTTATATTTTAATATTTCAAAGATAAAAAAAAAAAATTTAAATTAATTTAATGAATCCATATAGATTCATTCGTTAAACAAAATAAAGTAGCAACAAATTTTATATTTTGTAGTATATTTCTTTTTATTATTTTGAATAGACAAATTGATTTACTGGGCTAAGGCTAAAGGTTCTATAATCTTGGTTATTTTATTTTTAATATTATTGGTATAGAATGTTTCATAAAAACTCACTTAAGTGAGTATACTAAAAAATTTATATCATTTTATTCAAGTTATATTGATTTCAAGTTTGCATAAAGAAGGTATTCACTTGGTTTGTAGCCGCCCGAGTGAACTTGATAGTTAGAAGGGAAAACACATTTCGAATTCTATATTTTTTTTTTATTACGTTATATAACACCTTTTATAACGTATAAAGATTCATAAAAAATCGATTCGGAGCCTCAGCGAAGTTGTTAGAAATATTGATGGGTGGTAATCGTCATTGTAGTATTGTTAATAATATTATTTCTTGTTTAGTTAAACTCTAAAACACACACATTATTTTTCACACACGTTGTGATAAAATACGGAAACTTGAGAAAAAGGAGAATAAAATTATCTTATAATAATGAGGAAACAGATTTATATTTATGCAATCAATTTTATCAAAGCAACAACAGAGATGCTATATTGCATGGAATCTTGATCACACATCATATAGCATGGATTCAAGCTTGGTTTCGCCTTAAGTCGTCTTGGAGGTTTCTAATTGCCGTTTTGATTTGAAACGAATTCGGCGCCTCAGATACAAATTAAAACTACATATTATTCGGTTTTTTGTGATGCTGTAAAGACCACCCGCATCAAAAGTGGAAATGTTACAGTTAAGACCTAAAGTCGGCTCCGCCAACAATGGCATGTTTAAAATTAATAGGATAAGAAACCACTCGGCTAACCCAAACTCGCGACAAAAAAAAAAACCTCGCGCTTAAGTACACAAAATTTAATTTTGGCAACATCTCCCGGAGAAGTAAAAAGTTCGTTATTTTGTGCCCCCGATCGAAGCGTAAGTGGGGACTTTTAAGATTTCTTTACGTCGCCTCTGATGATTTAATTTTTGGTTTAAGACCCATTGAGTTTAGGTTATTCATTAAATCTTAAATCTGTTTTTCTTTTTCTATGTTCTAATTTTCTCCTAATTTTCATACATACTTTATCCGTGAAACTGTTCCGTTTTTTGTGTGCGCGGGTCCAAACATACGAATAGTGGGGACGTCCTTGGTCGTTATCTCACAAGACAGATCAGAATCGAGCGGGAATCAATGAGGGCCCCGCGGGGTTTTTCGCTCTCAGTGCGCGTAGCGTCACTATAAATATAATGACCGCTTTTTCCAGGACCTTATCCAATAAAAACGACCTTCCCGACGATCAAACGGCAATTATTTTCATGGATGAACTATCGTAAGGCAAAACGTATTAATTATTATTCCATGTGGACCGTCTCATTCTGTACAGTTTATAAATGTCGAAGGTTATATGAGTTAAAGTATTTTAAAATAAAATAATAAAATTCATAAATATTTTTTACCCTAGAGGATCGACTTTGTTGGAGATCAGTAATTTGATTTATAATTCTTTTTGAGTTATAAACGGTTCATCTAAATGAAAACGTCACTATTGAAACTATTATTACGCTTAACGACGTTTTAAGCGTAAAAAATTGGATATCTAAATCACTGCGTTGAGTGATTTTAGTTTTAGGCTTTATTACGAATACTCACTAAAATATTGTATATACGACGAGAAACGTTATACTGTAGGTTAAAATGGGTCGGTCGTATGCAATATTTTTTATTATTTTTTAATTTAGTTTACACTAAAAATTTTTATCCGAAGAAAATGGAATTTATAGGGAGACTAAACAATAAAATAAAACTATCAATGTAAAATATTAATTTCAGTCGTAAAATAAAGAGACATCTAATACACGGCTTTAAGATAGAAAATTAAAGAACATAAGAAAAATATAAATTTATCACAAATATGTGATAACTTATTATTAGGAATTCTTTACAGGCTTAGATTTCCTCGTAATTATTTATTTTTATTTATTTGGTTTTCCAAATACACAAAAAAAACTCGCTTAATAAGGAACGAAAAATTTTATTTTCACATATCTATACCGATAAAGAGTAGAGAGTACGTTATTTTCGTGCCCTACTGAGTGAACCGTAGGAGGGGTAACTTAATCTTTGAATGTTTACTGTTAATTTTTAAAGTGTAGCAAAAATCGCTCAAAGCCCTATGGAAATGGGGTCGTCATTGTAGTTTTAGATAAATTAAGTTTCCTCTGAATATAGCTCTTAAAAGTTTATTTTCGCTGATGAGCTGAATTTGATTAAAGAAAGATCAAAAGAAAATAATATATAATATCACAAACGCATGCTAAATGACATCCTCTTGTCTCCTAAGCGGATCATATGCTAGTTACGCAATAAGCCGCGGATCAACGCCTAAGGCGGTAAATATTGGCGCCTGGCATAATTAATCATCGGTTTTTGGTCGTAAGACCGCCGCACAGTGGATGACAAGTCGGCTCGCAGATAATGGGCGAATGTTTTAAAATATATAGAAGATTAATTGAGTAAGCTACGAACTCGCCATCGAAAAACAAACCCCCCCTACTGCGTTAAAGGAACCGAAATGTTATTATTGCAACATCAACTCCCGAGAAAGTAAAAAATGTTTAACTTATTTTGGCTTGTCCTTTTCCACGCACCTGATTAGTTTTTAAATCACCGAGATTCGAAGCGTAGGTATGGGATGTGACCCGTTTAAAATTTCTTTACGTTTCAGATTATTTATTTATTAACGCAATTGAATATTCTACAGTATTCTACATATATCATTATTGTTTTTTATTTCTAGCAAGCTAATTTTTCCTAATTTTCATCATACTTTTATCCGTGAACTTTTGTTTTTTTAATCTCAAATATCCGATCAGTGACTTTCGTTTAATTTTTACCAAGTAACCACTCATCGGAGGGGACTAACTTCGAGGCCGGGTCTTCTCACTACTATGCGCCGTCACTATAATAAATGAAAAAGACGATAATTTCTTACATGATTAACCATAAAACGACCATTCTGAACGATCATACGGCAATATAATCTCATGGATGAACTAATCGATATAGAGTTATCGTATTAAATTTATTATTATAGTTGAACGTTTATTCTGTACCGTTTTTAGGTCGAAGGTATAAGTTAAAATTTGGAAAAAAAAATTCAATTTTTCCCGAGGTCGACTTTTTTGGAGATCGATTTTGATTTAGAACCTTTGAGTGAGTAAAATCGTGCTCATTCCCGATGAAAACCTCACTAAATGAACTATTATTAACGCTTAAACGACGTTTGACATTTAATTCGTATGTAAAAAAAATTGGTAGTTTTTCTAAATTGACCTAATAACGCGTAGAAAGTCATCTTTATTTTGGGAGCTATTACTTAATTATCGAAACGTACTATATGGACGGATGAATGTTTCCTATACGATTAAATGCTAGGCGTCGTTGCAATATTATTTTATATTTTTTTTAAAATAGTTACCTCTAAATTTATTTAATGTACGATATTAGAAAATTGGAATTTGAAGTGAGGTAGACTAAATAATAAAAAAATTATATTAATATAAATTAAAATATAGTATTAATAACATGTAAATATATTACTAATTATTAAATAATTTTATAATCGATTTATTATGAAATTTTTTCTACAACTGTTGTTAAGAAAATTATTAGATTTATGTTATTA
>JABUQX010077027.1:0-5000 GCA_015478945.1 Trachelipus rathkii
GAAGCTTTTAATATTATCGCACGAGGAGAAAACAGCCTCCATTCTATTAGAACTCTCACGCTCATCCTAGCTAGATTATTTTCACTGCGCCGGTCGTAACTTCAGATGACGCACTACTTATCCCGTCTACCCATGCTGCTGCGATTTCGATAATCTTGGATGAATTCTTCAACACAAATGAATTAAGGTCTATTATTTGAACCTCTGGCTGGAATGCAAGCTATGTATCGGTCTCCATTCGGTTTACGAATAAATATAATGACAACATCGTTTTGGGAATAACGAAACTCCTCGTCAAGATATCAACAACAAGCGTAAAGATGCGGGGAGATGTCATCGTACCAGCACAGCGAAAAATGTCCCACTGATGAAAATAGTGTATAAACAATCCTTAAATGTAATGAGATAGATTCTTTCTTTCAACCAATCAGAAGAAAGTAAACAAGAATATGACGTACGAACCATATTAGTTCAAAAGTGCATATAATCTCGCTAGACAACAACAACAAACTATTAACATTAACAAAGTTCCATACTTAACAGCAGTAAAGTACCTAACACAGCGTACAAAATAACCTATTCACACTTTTTCAAACATATCGCTAACACATCAATGCTAATTTTACATTAACATGGTAATATTTAACAAAAATTTAGCATAACCCTGTCTAATTATCATACTGACAAGGAATATAATACTAAGGTAAAGTTTTATACATTAATTTCATAATATTTAACAAAAATTCATCATAACCTTACCTAAATATCATAATCCCCAACGAATAATTACAAACATAACAAAGTTTTATCCAAACATAACAAAAATAAGTTTGGTATGCACCTTCATGTAACTCTTTTGAGAGTTAAAGCCTTCATCCTCTCAACCTTTCTTCTTTTTCGGGGTGAATCCTTTCCCACGGAAGTCTTCAAACTCATTTTAAACTTCTGAAACCCGTTCTACACCATTGACAACCTAGTTAACTTCATATGTCAACATGAGACAGCATACCAAACCATGGAAGTGGTTTGGAAAGTACCTGGAAGCATGGAAATTAGCACAGGGATAATGTCATGGTCTAATGGCAATGATATCATGCCGAAAAACTCGGTAGAATATTGAAACTAGTTGGATGGTAGCTTGGGAAGTATCAGGAAACATGGAAATTAGCTCTGGGATGATGTCTTAGTCTAATGGCTGTGATACCTTACAATGTTTTTCAAGCTGTGTCTTGTATGTCCGCTTTCTTCATTTGCGAAATGTTCTTTCAAGTTTTTAAGTGCAGCTTCTGTTTTTACGAGCAGATGTAATAATAATAATAATAATAATAATAATAATAATAATAAATTCATTGTTCAAAGACAATGATTTATTATAGAAGTTTTAAAAACCTTTGAAATATTTTTATTTAACATTGAATGACTAATATAAATGTATATGCTTAATAATAATAATAATAATAATAATAATAATAATAATAATAATAATAATAATAATAATAATAATAATAATAATAATAATAAATTCATTGTTCATAGACAATGATTTATTATAGAAGTTTTTATAAAAAACTTTGAAATATTTTTATTAACATCATTTGTTACAATACAAGTCTTCCTCCTTTCTCCTTCTGCTCGGCACCGCACTCTGTGCTTTTCTTCTAACTTTGACTCATGTGCTCCTTTATATGAGAATTCTTACTCCTTCCTCCTTCTTTATTCATACTTCTTCATATCCTTCACTCTGTGCTTTTCTTCTTACTAATTCTTCATCCTTCCTCCTTCCTCTCTGTCCTATACTCTATGTTTTTCTTCTTCATTTTCAGTTTTCAATTTTTCTTTTATCTGAAAACATGTTTTTACATACCCTAAAGTAGAAAAGACGTAAAAACGTTACGCCTGGAGTAAGAGGGAGGGACTACTTCCGGTTTATTTGCTAAATGTCCTTTCGGCTTTAGCGTATGTAAAAACATGTTTTACATACCATACAGACGAAAACATATCGGTATCGCTAAAGTAAATTTTTGTGTATCGATGTATCGGTATCGCTTAAGCAAATTTTTTGTATCGATGCCCATCACTGTATATATATATATATATATATATATATATATATATATATATATAATATATATATAATATTATATATATTATATATATTTATATATATATATATATATATCACGGTTAGGCTTATCGTATCGAGCTAAAATTTGGTGGGGCTCCAGATGGTGACGTTACGTCCCCGTGGGTTCCCCGTAGGGGGACGCAGCCCTCTTAAAAAAAATCGAAATGTTCGTAGAAGGCTGAAATTTGGAGAGCGGATTCGGAGTCGGATTTCTATAAAGACTTGGAATCGGAATCAGAGAAGTTCGCCTCGGAACCGGTGCTGGCTCCGGTGCGGTGCCGGGTTAGTAAATATTTGTATAATAATACGATATTGGTGTCTCTATATACGTTATCGAATCCGTAGATCTCGAATATGAGGGTTTTAAGTTCGTAAAGGGTGTCTGGGGACCCCAGAGGGGGGTCTCCCCGTAGAAATGGATGAGATTCATAAGAGAAGTGGAGATAGGAGACATTCGGAGTCAGGGAAGGAATGAGTCGGTGAGGAGTCAGAGGAGTCGAAGTCAGTACCGCCACCGGTGCTGGAGCCGGTGCAGTGCTGAGTTAATAAACATTCGTATAACAACAATGTTGGTGTCCTTATATATGTTATCGGGTCTGTAGATTTCGGAAATGATGGTTTCAGAACCATCAAAAAAAAATTACTCTTTTTCTGTTTATAACTTAAAAAAATTACGTTTTACATACCCTAAAGCAGTAAATCAGTAAATCAAACTGCCCTCCTCACCCCTTCCGTGATCTCTTGACTCGTCATATTTTTTACAAAAATTGTCATGTTTTACATACCCTAAAGCAGTAAATCAGTAAATCAAACCACCATCCAGCAACCCTCCTGTCCATCCGTGATCTATTGAACTATTGATTCAAGTCAAATTTTTTACTAAAATTGTCATGTTTTACACAACCTAAACAGGAAATCAGTAAATCAAACCACCCTCCTGTCCATCCGTGATCTATTGATTAGTCATATTTTTTACTAAAATTGTCATGTTTAACATAGCCTAAAGCAGTAAATCAGTAAATCAGACCACAATCCAGCCACCCTCCTGTCCATCCGTGATCTATTGATTCAAGTCATATTTTTCACTAAAATTGACATGTTTTACATACCCTAAATCAGTAAATCAAACCACCATCCAGCCACCCTCCTGTCCATCCGTGATCTATTGATTAGTCATATTTTTTACTAAAATTGTCATGTTTTACATACCCTAAAGCAGTAAATCAATAAATCAAGCCACCATCCAGCCACCCTCCTATCCATCCGTGAGCTATTGATCTATTGATTCAAGTTATATTTTTTTACTAAAATTGTCATGTTTTACATACCTTAAAGCAGTAAATTAGTAAATCAGTAAATCAAACCCCCATCCAGCCACCCTCCTGTCCATCCGTGATCTATTGATCCATGTATTTTTTTACTAAAATTGTCATGTTTTACATACCCTAAATCAGTAAATCAAACCACCATCCAGCCACCCTCCTGAGGTGAAGAGAAGAAGATCGTTAAAGACTTCCAGTTACTACGAAATTAAAAATGCTGCTGAGTGTGAAGTGTATGACATAATAATATCTCAGTCTAAGGAGAGGGTTTTCGTTTATTGATCATCTAGTATCAGCTCAACTTTTCTTGCGTGAACACTTTAAATTTTATAGAACCTCATTTCCCACGTTACATTTAAAAAGACGTATTATTTTTCCATTTTTTAACATCTTGAGATTCAAATCTGAACCAGAAGTTATATGTTCTAAAGAAGATTTTTATCTCCGGAAAGGAGCTCTTGATTCTTTTAACTCATTCTGAAAATGGAATGAATCAGATTTTTGAAGAAATATTAAAGTTTGCTAAATTTAATATCTAATCCAATGGCATCTGTTGAAGCTGAAAGATGCTTTTTGTAGAATTAAAAGAATTAAAATCGTTATTCGGAATACAATGGGGCAAATTCATCTGATTGCCCTCGTTGCCCTTGCCACACTGAAAAGAGATATTGTCCACAGATTCGTTCTTGAACAATCTGTTAGTGAGTTAGTTGCAAGTCAAAAAAGCGAGAAGAATGACTTGAGCTGAAATTAATAAAAATTTACAAAATTTAATTAAAAATAATTCGTTATTTAATATTTTATTTTAAGTGTCTTTCGCAACAGGGGACTTTTTTTTTTTTAACCAATACGAAAGTGAATAATGTCATAGGTGGCGAATCACCTTGTCGTATATTATTGCGATTCGTATATATTTATATAATATTATATATATATATAATATAATATATATATATAATATATACTATATGTATTTAGTTATGGTATATGTTTATGTATATATTATATATAATATAATTTATATATATATAATATATATATATATATAATATATATACTATATATCTAATATACTGTATTGTAGTATGAGTAAATTATATATATGTCATATATATATATTATATATATATATATATAAATATATATATATTATATATATATATATCTAATATATATAATATAATTATAATATATATATAATATATATATATATATATATAAGTGAAATGCAATACCCTGCCATTTCCACGCACGAGTCGCCACTGAATTATATATATATATATATATATATAATATAATATATATATATATATATATATATATATATATATATATATATATATATTATATTAATATATATATTGCAGTATTTACATCTATAATCTATATATATATATATATATATATATATATATATATATAATATATAATATATATAATATATATATATATATATATATATATATATATATATATACATATATATAGTATATATAATATATATATTAATATAATAATTTGTATTCTGGTTGGTATTTATATATATATATATA
>JABUQX010077027.1:12500-15000 GCA_015478945.1 Trachelipus rathkii
ATGTGTAAGTTGTATGTATATACATTTGATATAGTTAAATAATAATATAAACCTGTTTTAGAATTTTTAATATATATATAAGGGTGATTTTTAAAGTTAATAGAAAAAAGGAAAGCTTTAATAATAAAAATGAGTTTAATTAAATACAATCTTTAAGAAGTACCTTGTGTAATAAAATGATGGTCACTCTAGCTAAAGAAATAGTAAATTATTAATAAATGAATAATAAACGATGCAAATAAAGCTTACATAAAAAATAATGTAACATTAATAAAATAAAAAATTTTATAATATATCAGCACTTAAATCTGAATTAGTTTAATAAATTTAATAAATGGAATTGTATTTTTAAAAAAAAATGTAAAGCCTACCTTTAAATCTAGTAATAATTATGAAGAAATGAAATTAAATAAAATTATAAATGTAAAATAATAAATAACGAAAGATAGAATAAATATATCAATAAAATATTATTAAAAAATATATATATTTAAATTCAACGTATCTAATCTAATTCTAATAATTAAAATCATTTCTTTTAAAAGATTGTAAATCAGTTTATTAAAGTTATTAATAATAAAAGTATCTTATTAAACCCTTTATTAACTGTTTTAGTATCTTAATTTAATAATTAATATATTAGAATGTACCACTGTACTTCTATCCATTTAATATTATATTAATAATACAACTATGAAAATCTAAAGCTTTAAAGATCAACCTCTAAACGAACATGAGGAAAAATTGGATTTATTTCTGATTGTCTTTATTTTCATTGATAGATTTTGTTTAATAAAATCATCAGAGGGGGCGTTCCGCAATTTAGCGTCCGAATTCCGCATTCCGATATGTGCGGAACTACCTAAAAAAAAATTGCGAATTGCGTGCGATAATTGAAAAAAGTTGCGGATTGCAGTTAGCGAAATGCCTAAATCATTCCGCAATTTAAGTCGCAAGTCCAATTCCACAAATTCCACAGTTAGCAGACTACACAACCCAATAGTTTTTTTTTTGCTTTAATTTTTTTTTTAAAACAATGTACAATATACTAAGGCATGTATTAGTCTTAGATATGTACAAAAATAATAATTTGCCAAATAGAAATAATTTCATTTAATTTGGATATTTTGGTTATATATATATATATATATATATATATATATATATATATATTAATTTATATATATATATAATATAGTATATATTTATATATATATATTACTATATATAAATTATATATATTATATATATATATATATAATTATATTATATATATATATATATATATATATATATATATATATATATATATATATATAATATAATTATATATCTATATTATATATTTTAGATATCCATGATAGATAGATAAGATAGATTTAGATAGATAGATAGTAGATAGATAGATTAGCAGCTTTGGCGGCCGCCAAATGCTATCGACATGCTGATAGTTCTATGGAGAGTACTGTCAGAAGAAGCTAGCTGTATAAAAACACACAGCTACTTGCTTCAAAGCCATATGTGAAACGAAATACATTAAAACAATAGAAAACAATGTTTGATAATACTTAGTAATTAATAATTACTCCTTCATTATCTTTCGATTGATATATCTTTTTTTTCAGTTTTTCTACAAATAAACCCTTAAAAACGTCGTCTGGCAAACGTATAAGGTTTCATCGTTTGTTCTTCGCCAACATTTAGGGGGGTCCAATTTCCCCCCCCCTCTGCCCCCCCTGACACTACGACCTATATAATAATATATATATATATATATATATATATAATATTATATAGTTATATATATATATATATATATAATATTATCATATATACTATATATTATATATATATATGGACCAATGTTTACTTTCTTACCTATCGAATCGAGTACATTTGAAATATCGAAATATTTGAAATATCGATACATTTGAAATATTGGAAAAGAAGTTAGGAAATGTAAACTACAAAGTTTAATTTTAAAATTAGTAAGCAACTTTTATTATATATATTATATATATATATACTATATATTATTATATTATATATATATATAATATAAATATATATATATAATATATATATATAATATATATATATTATATATATTATATTATATATATTATATATATTATAATATAATATATATATATATATATATATATATATAATATATATGGGCGGCTAAGACGTTACGCAGCCATCCGATTTGGCACCAGATTTGTGCCAATTTTGTTATGCCAGCAATGGCCAAAAGGGGTATTTCCCCTTTTAGGGGGCTCGAGCCGATGGGGGACGTTTCATACCCCCGGAGGGGATGGTCCGGGAGGAAACCCCCGCGACACCCAAAGACCAAAAAGCGGGGGGGTGGTTCCGGAGACCATCCCCGGAGTGGGGGATTAGTCCCCCCCGTAGTCCACCTAGAGGCCGAGAGACCCCGATTCCTGCATCGGGCGTCTATCCGTGGTATTCGTTAGTTTTGTACGTGTACATGTTTTAC
>JABUQX010077028.1:0-25000 GCA_015478945.1 Trachelipus rathkii
GGTACTTTATATTTTGGGGCTAGATGCTTTAAAAGCCGCTTAAATCCTTTATCATCCACAACAGAATATGGCTGCAAATCTAAACATATCATTTCACCAATATGACGGGTAATACTCTTAGCCTTAGGATGATCATGTTGCCACACTTCTTTTCTTGTCCAAATTTCTTGTAAAGATGCCTGAATATAAATTAGTTTCACATAATTAGTTCTTAAAAATGAAAATTTATTCAAAAAATTATTTTAACCTAGGAAAATAAAAGCAACATTGATTTAAAAGTAATCGCATTGTTGTTTAATATCAATAAATAAACTAATAAAAGTTTTTAGTTTCTTAACTTACATTTGTTTTTTTTTTTTTTATAAATATTTAATATGTACAGAATATTTTCAACATAACTCTACCTATTTTATTCATAACAAACCAAAATTTACCTGTCTTGATGTTCCTGGTGCAGACATATTTGAGCTTTCCCCTATGGGTCTGCTGTTTCCACTTGGTTCGGGATCATCGCATTTTTCTACTTCTGGTATTACTTTTGTTGTGCAAAAATCTGTTACATACTTTTGATTTTCAACTGCTTCGTTTGAGGATTTAGCATTGGAAATCATGAATTGCATTTTATTGTGAACGGCATTATGCACCCTTTTGAGATGGTTTAGAAGATTTGTTGTTGTCATTTTGTGAGGTTCTTTACTTCCTTTGGACAAATTCTTCTTGCATAGTATGCACACTGCTTTACTGATATCATCATCTCTTACTTTAAAATAATCCCATATAGGATTGGAACTTTGTTTAGGCATTATACTTTATATTTGAACTTAATATCAAATCTGAAACAGCACTATATTAATTATTAATAAGGATATAATTAAGAATAAGAAAATAATATACAATAGCATTACATACATTTAACTTATTTTTGAAAAGTTTTGGTTTGCCAGTAAAAATTCATTTAGCTTCGGCTTTGGCTGAAGCCCAAGCTAATTTGCTGAAGCTTCAGCACACTCTATTTAGATTTTATTAATATTTTTCTGATAATCAATAATTTTCTAAGAGTATTAAAGATTTGATTGTATAGACAAAATGTACATAAAGAAATAGAAAGTTAAATATTTTATTAATTTTCAATATATTCTTCCCCACAGCAAGGTTTTACAATTAACTAACCTCCATTAAATAATAGCATTTAATTTTAAACAAGGTTTTAGACTATTATTTAGGATTGACGGATGTTATTTAATATAACCTCAACTGATTTTTATAAAACTTGAATAAAATGATGAATATAGCCTGTGTTAATATGCATGTTAGAAGCAAAAGAAAGTGTTGCAAATAAATATAATTTAATTACATACTGTACAGAATAAACATTCTGCTCTATTGGTTACCATTTTCAATACTTATTCTGCATCAATGTTTACTGAGGAAAGATTGGATAATTGTTTGAAGTCTTATAGTTCTTGTATGCATGTAATAGTGATGGGATGATTAATCATCATCAGCATATTTTCTCATTCATCATCGTCCAATTTCTGCACCGATTAAGTGAGGGAAATATTGGGGTCATTTCACATCACTTCTTACGCATTTTTGGCCGACCATCTGCGATTTTGATGAAACTTTGCACAGTTGTTGGTGTTGTTGAGAAACCATTTCACCCAAAAATTTTAGGTCTGTAGGTCCAACGGTTTTCGAGTTAAAGATAATGAAATTTTCATGAGAAATGTCACCTGAAAGGGGTTGATATTCACTCTTCAGGCCCCCTCCTATCTTGTTATTGGCTGATTTTGGCGTCATTTATGTCCCATTTTAAAGGTCTTTAAACGATTTCTTTCCAGTGAATTAAAAACAAAAAAAGAGGTTTAAAAATAAAAATTTCGGAAAAGGTAAGTTGGGTAAAGGGGGTCATGACCTTTGACTTTGCACTGCTAACAACCTCTTCCTTCATTTGCTTACAGATTTGTTCAGTTTCAACTTCCACATTCAACTGATTTACTTGTGAATGCTCTTAAATACTTACCTTATTACCTTGTTCACTAACTTCTCACTCTTAATTCTACCCACTTCCATATTATCATTATTAATATTATTATTATTATTATTATTTTATATACAGATAGAAACAAAACCAAGATGTTAATGAATGTTTACACATTTAAAAAAGAATGAAGTGAACACAATTTAATTCTTCCTTATTATAAATGTTAATTTAATTAAAATAATAGAAATTATTTATAAGAAAATATAGCGTCGGGCGGGGTGACCGGGCCCGCCTCTTTAGGAGGGGTGATTCGGTCCACTCTAAATAAAATAAAAAATAATAAAAATTTTTTTTTTTTTTTTTCGCTCATTTTATAGCCACGCGGTAGTACTACAAGTTTTATTTAGATCATATTTAATTCTAGAAAGTTTTTTATATTTTTAAAAATGTTAGAAATTAGGGTACAAAATTTCCTTAAATAGAACTTCACTTTTGAAAAATGTGATTTTTTTTAACTTCGTTATAAAATGAAAAATTGTGGATCGATTTTAATTATTTTTTCAGTGGATACACTCGAGTATGTTAGCTTTAAACTGGCAAAGTAAATTTTTGATCCAAGCAGTAGTAGCCATGGGGCCTAACTGGTCGATTCACCCCGCCGTGGAAGTCCAGTGGAGGGTGGCTCGGACCACCCTGGATTTTTAGGTATTTTCTGTATTATTATTGACATTTTTATGTTACGTATAATTAATTTAAATGTAATAAAAAGTTATTTATATTAAGTGAAAATTTTTTTAAAAATGAAATTTTAATAAAAAAAACGAGTTCAAAAAAGTGTCAAAATTTTTGGGCGGAGAGGGGTGAATCGGACCACCTTATTTATATTCGTATTTTTATTTATCATTATTGACATTTTATTACTTATCACAAATTAATATGATAAATAATTATTATAATTTAAGTAAAAATTAAAATATAAAATTGAAATTATACGTAAAAGACGAATTTAAACAGATGGTCGAGTCACCTCATGGTGTCCGCTTCACCCCGCCACGGTCGGGCTGACTCGCATTTAAACTTTAATAAAACTTTTATTAATAGAATTACATTATTATTTTTGTGTGTATGCCCGAGCTATAGGGCCGTGATTCCACAAAAAAAAAGAATTTCCAAAAAAGTGCATTGGGGAAATTCGAGAGACCAGTATACCTAAAGTGGTCCCATGATCTCACCCTTCCCGGCCTTCTCTTGACGGGAGGTAAGAATGGAAGGATTTGACTTTTAAGGTCATATCACTAAAACCGTTAATGTTACTGATATGTTCAATACATGAAAATATAAGGCCAATGATGCTCTATATTGACTGTAAAAATTTTATCTTTACTATTCTTTAAAAAAAAGTTATTGACTAAAAACTGACTTTCCATTTTTCGATTCTGGGGTGAGAATGGAAACACAAGGGGGAAGAATGGAAAAGCTCTTTATTGCCAAAATAATTGTACACAGGTAGGGTATATATACATATATATACACATATATATAATTTTATAATTTTGTTCTAAGGGAAAAAATACCATTTTCCATTCTTACCCCCTATGGAATAAATACCATTCTCCATTCTTACCCCAAAAAAAATTTTTTTGGGGGTGAGAATGAAAATATAAGGGGGAAAAGAAAAAAAAACTTTATTAAAAAAATAATTATACACAAGGTAGAATATATATATATATATATATATATATATATATATATATATATATATATATATATATATATATATATATATATATATATATATATATATATATATAATTTTTTAATTTTTGTTGGGAAAAAATAGAAGAGATAAAATAAAACAAATAAAAAACCCATTCTTAAAAAATTTTCAGGGGTAAAACAGATTATCCCCCATTATCCCCCAAATTTTTTTAGGGAAGTAATAGAAACTCAAGCTGTTAATGGTCAATTGGGGGTACCCCAACCTTTCCAATTTTGCCCCGGTTTGGTTTCAAAACTCATTAGTTTGGTCTGTAGACCCTTATTCCTTATTTAAATGTCAGAGTTGAAATCGAGATTTTCCCCCTCCATTTCTATAGCATGCTACTTTGTCAGGCACTACTTTTGCATGGTATATCAGAGTTAGATGATAATAATATATTTATTAGTATAAGAAATGAGCTAACAAACCCAGGTTTAACTTTTCAAATATCATGTTTCCTTCAAGTTAAAAGTATGGTTTCCTTTCTTACCCCGTATTTGAACCTTTCCTCTTACCCCGTCGGGCTATACTTTTTCAATTAATCGTCGTTGTCAAAATTTATTAAATCGTCATTGTCAAAAACTCTTAATCGTCCCATTACTAGCATGTAATAAATACTTTTACAGAATTTGAAAGTGTGGTAAGAAATTAAATCTTATTAATAATCCCAGGCATAACTACCTTGCCGACAAAACAATTTTATAAATTACTTACCAGAAACTTTAAAGATGTTGTAATGAGCATAAAAGAAAAAAATTTACTGATCGTCTTGTAGAAAAAAAAAAAAGGTATAGCTATATATAGACACGCAAAGTATTAAATAATCTTTTAGAGTTTTACTTATATTCCAACTGACCAGAACTTTATTCTTTTGCACTTTATACTGTATTATAATTTTTTTACTTTTCTATAGCTTAGATTTTTTATTTATACTTACATCATCTTAGTTAGAACATTAGAAATAAAAAGACAGTAAAAGCCACATGAGCCTATCGAGACTGTCCCAGTCAAGTAATGAACCAATCACCAAACAACATGTTTATGCAAATCCACAAAGCACGTTAGGGCTTGTCAATAACTTACATGGTATACACAAGTCTACAACTAAAAGGAAAAAAAAAACTATAGCCAAAGTACATGCTAACCACACTACAAGCTTTAATAACTTTATAGTAACATGCAGATTAACCTTAACTACTGTAACTAAAAACCCGCCAATTTTGCTTAGTCAAATGCACTACATGATACCCAGACTAATCCATATGCCCTATCAATCGCTGTAAATGTTGCATTTGAGTTGCACTCAACAACCTCCTGTGGCAAACCATTTCCAATTTTTAACAATCCTATTACTGAATGAATGCTTTTATATCAAGATGGCACGCTTTCTTCTTAATTTTCTTACTATGCCCACTGGTCTCCCGTCTGTGCTCTCTTATGAAGAATTTATGAGGAACAACAGTGGCCCCAGCACTGAACCCTGTGGGACTACCACTCTTCACTATTCCCATGATGACTTATTGCCATTTAGTTGTACACACTATTTTCTATTCCACAACCACTCTGTAATCCAACCATGTACCACTCCACCTATACCATGCAATATCTTACCTTCATCAGCCTTATGTGAGGAACCTTATCAAAAGCTTTACTGAAGTAAACATATAATATCAACTGGATCTCCTCGGTCAATGCAGTCAGTAATGAATTCATAAATTCTAAAAGTTTGTCTGACATGACCTACCCTTTCTGAAACCCGTGCTGGGAGTCATACAATACCTTGTTATCTTCTAAATATTTCTCTATATGACCTTTCAGTAACTTTTCCAGAACCTATACAACCAGAGATGTTAGGCTAACTGGCCTATAATTACCCAAATCTTCCTTACTGCCTTTCTTATAAATAGGCACAACATATGCCGTTTTCAGTCATCTGGTACCTCACCAAATGTTACAGATCGCTTAAAAATCAAATACAGTGCCTTTGCAATGCTGATACTACCCTCCTTCAATGATTCTACCATATACCATCAGATTTTGCAGCTTTACTTGGATCAACATGGTCTAGTAAACGTTTAAATCTTTTACGTCAAATTCAAATTCTGTAAGTCTATTTAGTTACATGCATACAAGAACTATTAGTCTCCAAACTATTATCTAATCTTTCCTCAGTAAACATTGAAGCAAAATAAGTATTGAAAATGTTGACCAACTTCTTTTCTAAACTTACTAAATTTTCATCAATTTTAATTGGACCTATTGTCCTATTCTTACTTTTAAATTTATAAAAGCTAAAAAAACTTCTTCAGGTTCTTATTACTATTCCTTGCTAAATTAATTTCTGCCTCTCTCTTTGCCTTTCTTATTGACTGGTTAAGTTCGTTTCTATTTTTCCTATAATTTTCTAAATCATCTTCCCTATTACTACCCTTGAATATTTTAAAACATCTAAGCTTTTCATTGATTTTATCTCTTATCTCTCTATTCCACCAAACAGGTTTTTCTCTTTGCCACCCTAATGGGTTTATTTTTAAAACATACTGACTGAATATTCATTAAAATTTGCTTAAAATGTTCCCACATGATAAAACAGTTTGGTTTAAACTCTTTATCCCAGTCAGTTATACTAAGCATGTCTCGTAATTTGGTAAAATCGCCATTTCGGAAATCTAGGATTTGTTCCTTATTAGCTTGCAATTTGGGCCCAGATATCACATTCATATTAAATCTAATTATATTATGGTTAGGGTTGGGATTTAAAAAAAACCGTTCGTTTTTTTTTTTAAAAAACACGTTTTTTTGAAACACAAGGAACTAACAATTTTGTTTTTTAGATTGCTTATTTTTCATATATATCGAGTCTTTTAGGGTATTTAGCATTAAAATACAGTAAATACAATATGTTAAAAGAGATATACAATATATAAAGTGGAGTTTAGTACTTAATAATGTTTTTATTAGTGCTCTAGGGCATATAATTATTACATTTCATGATTTGATTATTATTATTATTATTATTATATATATATATATATATATATATATATATATATATATATATATATATATATATATATATATATATATATATATTATATATATATATATATATATATATATATATATATATATATATATATATATATATATATATATATATATATATATATATATATATATATATATATTTCATCTACCTTTTTCTCCCCAAGACTGGTGGTAAGGTGCGTAACAAGCATCAGAAAAGAAAAGCAGTAGAAGAATATGACAAAAGTCAAAAAGAAAGCCCAGCCTTACCCCCCTCTGTTCCATTAATTAGTAAGGACTCGTCGCATTCAGAAAATCCACCCTATAGCTTCACGGGACTGCGACGGACCCTCACTATGGTAAATCGTCAGTGTAAGGGTTCATCCCTTGACCCAGGTGGGCCACAACCATACCCCTCACAAAAGCACCGCCATTCTCTCTTATGCACCTTTGTTCTCGCCTCTGCCAAACTCACATTTCTCTCCTTCAGGTAATTAGTTTACAGACTCAATCACCTGTTGCCCGATCTCCCCAGCCGATTCGGTTTTCCAACACACTCGTCACTATACATCTGCTTAAAACCGACTATCATTCATTTTCCACATGACCAAACCAGCTCAACATACTTCATTTATTTTCTCGTTTATCCCTTTCTTCCCACACCACAACTCTCTAATATTTCATTCCTCATTTTATAAATTCTTCTACACCTAGCATGCCCTTAAGATTGTCCATCTGAACACATTGAACTTTAGATCTATACTTCTTATTCCAGACCATAGTCTCACTACTATACAATAACACAGGTAACAACATACTGTCATGTAAGACCCTAGCACACTCAAGACTTAGTCCCTTTACATTCACCAACGATTTAATTGCACCAGCCACCTTCCTGCCATTCACGACTTTCCTACTAAACTCTGCATCATCCGTTCCCCTTCTCATCCAACACATACCTAAATATTTAAACTCAGGCCCTGTACCAGCTGCTCACCATCTAACATAACTTCACTGAGGACTGTCCTCACTCCCACAGCCATAACCTAACTCTTGTATCTACGTTTACTTTCAAACCCCTCCTTTTACACACCCTGCCAAATCTCTCTACCAATCCTCTCAAACTCTTCAGATTCGCCACACAAAACCAAATCATCCATATAATAGGTGGGCACCTCCACCTACATCTCCATCATTCTCACCATTTCCTGTCACGCCCACCTTCAATTCTTTCATAACCCCATCCATATACAAATTGAATAACCAAGGAGACATAGCACACAACCCTGCCTCCTCCGCTATTAATACTAAACCAATCACTTTTGACACCATTTATTCTTACACACACGCCTCACTATCGTCATACATACTTTTGATTCCATTCAAGCCCTATCACCAACACTATATATCACTAACACCTGCCATAGACCTTCCTATTAAACCCTATCATACCCCTGTTGCAAATCCATAAAACCTAAATACAATTTATTCTTTCTCTCTCTCATTTTCTCTATCATTTGCTTCAATGTAAAGATTTGATCCACGCATCCTCTACTACTCCTAAACACTTTACCTTGTTCTTCACCAATCAGTCCTTCAGTCACTCGGCGCACTCTTTCGACTAAAACTTTTCCTTATATATCTTCCCTACAACACTCAATGAACTATTCATCTATAATTTCTACAGTTCCCTTTATCTCCTTACCCTTATATATATAAAGGTACTATTACTACTCTCCTCAAATCCTCAAAACTATACCCTCCATAAGCGCTTTATTACACAACTTGATCCAATCAATCACCACCTTGCCTCCGTTCTTGATCATTATACCTATTTTCATCTATACCTGCAGATTTACCATTCTTCAACTTTCTCACTCTACCCCATTTCCTCCTCTTTGCTAATAACCTCATCCCCAAAATACCTATTCCTTCTTGTACCATCAAACCCACACAAAGTTATTATCACCTCATCATTACTACCAATATTATACTACAGATTTTCAAAGTGTTCTTTCCACACTCACTCACACATTTCATCAGTTACAAAACACCATCCCATACCTATTCATTATTCCAAGTGGAGTCCTGCATATCCCAAGCCGAAACCTTTCACACCGCTTCCTTGCAGTATAGCTTCCGAGTCCCTTGTCCCCGTTCATCCTATTTACATACTTTTCATTAACCTCTTCTTTTCTCCTATTATGCATCTTTTTAGCATTCCTTTTTTTCTCCTTATGTAATTCCAAGCATCTTTCTTTTGGATCTTCATTGCTTTTAGTACATTTCAACCACGCTTCTTTTTACTTTTAACTGCTTGCATTACTTCTTCATTCCACCACTCACTGTTATCATTATTACTCTTTAGTACACCCACATACTTCTTTTGCACTGCTAACAATTGCTTCCCTCATTTTCCAAATTTATTCAGTTTCAACTTGTTCCGCTAAACTCATTTATTGTTCTCCCATTCTTATCCTTATTACCTTGTTCACTCTAAACTTCTCACTTAATTTTACCCACTCCCTTCCGTATCACCTTCCTCTCCATCCAAGTCCCACCTAACTTAATATTACATAGAACAACATAATGATCCGATAATCCCATTCCTAAACCCCTCACTTATTTAACATCCAATACATACTTCCACATCTCCTTCTTCACCAACACAAAATCAATCATACTTTTCACTTCGATATCATCTCTACCTACAACTCTAGTATACTTATGGATGCTCTTATGTTTAAAGAAAATTACTTACACACACCTCTCCCCTCACAGAAATCAATCACCTTCCTACCATTTCTCATTTTCTCCTGACACCCCAAAACCACCTGTTATACCATCCTTTTTTTTTTATCATATATATATATATATATATATATATATATATATATATATATATATATATATATATATATATATATATATATATATATAGGCAAATCCTGGGAATGCTTTTGGAAGGGGGGGTTAATTAGAGCACTTTCCTCGTAGTTGGTTTATTATGATAGTTAGATAAACAATACAAAGATGATTTTCATTTAAACAATGGATAAGTAATAGATGGGCATATATCAACGTTAGCACTATTATGAATTTCACAGACTAACTAATAAGATAATGCACTAATTCCCTATCCTAAATAGACCTGCCGGCCTTTAGTTAAATCTAACAATTTATGTAGGGCATCCTCACACTAAGAGGTTCGCTACAAGACTCTCGGGTAGGATTTGGTGGCGTCCCTTCTGGGTCCTAGCACCAATCATAACCCTTGTTCGTTTGGCACTCTTTTCCTCCGCGAAGGAAAAGAGGCGTCAAACACTTGACTTTCAAATAATGTACAGAGTGTAAGTATGAAGTAGACCACCATTAATGCAAAGTGATATGCAGGAGGTTTGCAATAGCCTCTTACAGAGATGCATACACTCTAAGACATGGCATGCTATTGTCTTACAAGGATTCCCTATCGTAATTTCACCCTAGAGTGCAACAAAGGATCTCTGCCTCGGAGAACAGGGGTGAGGCCCCTGTTTTCGATTTCACAGAGATACTTTCTTACCCTCCTTCGATTGAATACAGGAAATACAAAGTTGAGGAAAGAGGAAGAACAGGTGAAACACTACTTGTGGAAGGTGAAAGAACTTACAATATGAATATTTAATACCCTTTATAAACACTATTGTTCTCGTATTAATTACCATAGCAACGTCTTAGACTCTTATTTTCCTCAAGAGCTATTTACCTCGGTTCCTCATTTCTTTTCTCTACTTCTGTTATTCCGCGTTTTTCTTGCGTTCTGGTGGATCAGGAACGAGATTATAGAAAATTTTGACATTTCTCAAATTTTCAACTACCACCTTATCTCCTTTCACAATATGGGCGTTATTATTAGTGATCTTGACGACTCTATAAGGTCCGTGGAATCGGGGTGAGAGTTTCCCTCGGTTGTATTGTTGACTCTTTACCAGCAGATATTAAGCATCTTTCAAATTACGAGGGACGAACACATTTCTGTTTCTTAAGTTAGTTCTCTGAGAGAGTGGTTTTGCTATGAGTCCGGCCATTTTTTCAATATTATCATAGGTTTTAGGACCGTCTGGGAGTGAAGGGTCTATCAATCCGTCAGGAATGTTTATATCTTGCCCGAACATCAATTTGCTGGGGCAGATGCCGGATTCTGAGATAGGGGGCGAGCCGAAGTGCGAATAAAACGAATGGTAATACGTCTAACCATCCTTGACTTTCCATGCCTGGTTCAGCTAGCATGGTTCTTAAACTGGTTAGAATCATCTTATGTGTTACCTCCACCTTGGAGTTACTGAATGGCGCGTAGCTCGCGGTAGTTGTATGAGTTATTCCTAATAGTTTACATACACTTTCAAATAAATGTGATGTGAAATTTCCACCCTTGTCTGTGATCAGGTTGCTGGGAACTCCACACATCGGGATTAGCTGGTTAATCAATGTTTTCACAATGGTTTCTTTGGTGATGTCCTTGAGGGGAAATGCCCACACATAATGGGAGTATCTATCAATGAGAGTTAATAAGTACTTGTATCCTCTACAAATCGGTAATTTCAATATATCACAGTTTAAATCTTGAAATTTGTAGGAAACTTCTCTATATTTCCCGTAAATAGGGTTTATGCTACGTCCTGTCTTTCCGATTTGACATTGTGGACAGCTTCTTACAAGTGCTTTCACTCTCTTATGCATGTTGCGGAACACAAAATCGCTTTTTATCGCGGTAAGACAGCGCGATATCCCGAGGTGTCCTTGAAAGTGAGTTAGCCGTATAATATCGTCTATATGTTGATCCGGGAGAATGACTCTAGCATAATTCAATGAGGTATCAACGTAGAGAGAGACTTCATTCTTTTTGAACCAGAAGGGTTGTTTCTTTATGATTAATGAACTTTTTTCTTTATTTTTAAGTAATGAATTAATGTATTCGTCTTCTAACTGGTCTTTACTAATTGCTGCGTAGTCAACTTCTTTCCTGAAGCGTTTTATTAAGTCAATATGAGCTTCATTACAGCGCTGAATTAAATTTATTCGTGTGTTTTCAGTAAGTATATCGTTTATTTCATCTAACTTTTTAGTTGGCGATTTTTCACTTATTTTGAGTAATTCTTTTTCTTCCATTTCTATTCTCTCTTTCATTCTCAACCCTTTGGGTTTTAAAGTCCCTTTTTTCTCATGAGAACTATTCACGGAATTTATTTTGTTTACATTTTTGTCATTTAAAGGGTCTACCTTTTTACCCTTCATTGGACTGCCGACCGCAGCACGCGTGTGGTTTTGTTTTATTACCCTATGATAACGAGCTTTTAGTTTTGGAGAAAGTTCTTCATATTTGTACTCGGTTGTAAAATTCGAACAAGAATCCACGTGGAGTATGGGAACTTCGCTCTTATTGGCTAATTGGCTGAAATGAGGGCCAATCAGAGTGTTCGTATGAGTGGAGGTGACTTTTGATAGTTCTTCTGCGTCAGTAGTCTCACTTTCTTCGTTATTTGGTTCATCATTACTGATATCATTTATTAATAAGTATTCTTCTAAGGGATTTTTCTTTTTTGTTAATAATTTGAAAGAAACTTTGTAACTAGTTAATAAATTTAGGCTTCTGATTTCACGAATATTAAAGTTTTTGTCGTCATTTGCTCTTTTATATTTGTTTATGAGTTCACGGCAGTTGGTTTCTATATCAATATTTTTATTTGTGAGGAGATAGCCGTACTTCTTGAAGACTTTTGTTAAGCATACTAAAAGGCGATTCGCTTCGTCATACTTTCTTTCAGTAGGCGAGAGAATGGAACTAAAAAAAGCAATCGGAAGATCGGCTGTGTTAGTGATGGATAAAATAACAGCAGCTGCAGATACATTTGTGGTATGTATGATAATTTTGTAATTAGAAGAGGTGCCCGGATAAGCAAGTACAGAAGCATTTTCAACAGCATTTTTAATATTTTTGAAGGCTTTCTCTGCGGTGGGATTCCAACAGACGCGGCGGTTGGAGTAGGGTTTTCCTTTTAAAAAGAGATTTAGGGGCGCTGTTATTTCAGAAAATAACGGGACGCTGCTGCGATAAAAGCTTACGCGGCCTAGGAAAGATCTTAATTCTTTGATGGTCCTGGGCTTTGGGGTATTTAATATATCCCCAATTTTCTCATGATTAGGTCTGATGCCGCTTTCATTTACAGTATAACCCAAGTAATTAATCTCGCTCTGGGCTACTTGGCATTTTGTGGGATTTAAACTTAGGTGCAGATAACTTAACCTCTTCAATACCTTCTCTAGGAGGATTTTGTGCTCTTCTTCGGTCTTTGTGTGAATCAAAACGTCATCCATATAGGCCTGAGTATTCGGTAGGCCTTGTAGGACTGTATCAATGTAAGATTGAAAGATAAAGGGAGACGACACATAGCCCATGGGAAGATTCCTGTAGGTAAACGATCCGATATTGGAAGTAATGGTAAAGTACTTTTGTGAGTCCGGGGCTAATGGCACTGAGTAAAATGCCTGCGTCACGTCAAGTTTAGTGAAAAGACGGCTCCCCTGTAGGTTTGATATCGCATCTTGCAGGTGCGGAAGTCCATAGATTCCTATCTCAGCTCTTTTGTTCAATTCTCTAAAATCGGAAATTATTCTGACTCGATTTTCGCTTTTCTGGAGGACACTCATGGGGAAAGACCAAGGTGAATGGCTGCGGCGGAGGACTCCCGTAGCTACGAGGTTGTCAAGTTCTGCTTTTGTTTGAGCATAAAGTTTATGCGGGACCCTCCTTGGCTTGAGGGAGACGGGCGGTCCTTTTATATCTATTTTATAAGGATAATTGTTGGCTAGTTCTATTAGTACTCTCTCTGGAATATAGGCGGCTTCTGCGTCCGTAGTTATTTGACCGTCCTCAGCTATTGATGCTGTGCTCATTCTCTTATTTTTATTTTTATATTTTTCAAAAATTTCATTCCACCTTTTTTCTTGTTTCAATTTGATGTGGTGGTTTTCGGCGGGGAGATAAGGGTTTACAAATAACTCAGAATATTTTGACAATAACTCATTAAAATTTAAAGAACTAGAAGGCACAGGAGGAGGAGAGAGAGAGAGATTTGAAGAAGAAGAAATAGGAGCTTCATTAACATTAAAATTCACATTTCTACTCAATTTTATGGTCTTATTTGTAATTTGATCTAACAATAAATCTTCTTTAAAATTTATGCCCATCTCGAAATTTTTTAAAAAGTCTAATCCTAAAATATTTGTGCTTACATTAGCGATATAAAAAGTAACAATATAGCTACGTCCCAATCCCAGATCGACTTCTATATCTTTAATACCATAGATTGCAATTTTTGAATTGTTAGCAGCAAACATATAGCCTACCGGCGCTTTTTGATGGTCATTAGCAGCGCATGATAAGAGGCTGAATACAGAACCGCAATCTACCAAATAATCGATCTTATTTAATGTGTCATAGACTATATACAAGGTCAAATTGTCAATCTTGCAAACCCTCCTGTCTCCCTCAACAGCGGCTGTAACTATCTTACTGCTCAAGCAGCGCTCGTCATCAGCATTCACATCAGTTGGGTCTGACATATTTGCTACATTGCTTCCATCTTCCCTTGTATTATCTATAACACCCCCCCCATTTAATAAATTTGAGTTAAAAAAGACGTATCCCACATGCAAGGGACTAACAGTGGCAACAAAAAGGTTATTAAGTACATTACCAACATTGCTTGAGACAGTTGTATCGAGACCTGTATTGAGGTCAGTATTATTTAATGTAATATCATTATTTGTTGATATATTTTTATTTTGTGGACTACTACTACTTTCCATATTTAAATTTTCAGAGTTCTTTAAACTAGAAGGAGCATGCATTCCTTGTACATTTGTGTGAATTGAAGAGTATTTATTGATAAAGTTTTCATCAATTTGTTCATTTTTTTCATTTTTATTGTTATTTTTAATGATATTTATATTTTCCATTTGAGTAGAGCTGGTAGTTGTATTTATATTTTGATCAGTTTCTGGATCAGTATATTTTATTGGTTTTTAATAATAATATTATTTTCATTGTCATTGTTATTATTATTATTATTATTATTATTATTATTATTGTTATTATTATTATTAGTTATTATTATTATTATTATTATTATTATTATTGTTATTATTATTATTATTGTTATTATTATTATTATTATTATTAGTAGTAGTAGTAGTAGTAGTATTTATTTCACTATTATTTTTAAGGTTAATAGAGTTATTATGATTGATACAATTTTTATTTAATTCTTCAGCACTTTTATTTCGTAAGTTTATTTCATTAAGCACCTCACTGTTTGTAATAGGGTCACTTATCACTTGGAGGGTATTACTAAATCTCACTTTTCTATTGTGAGTAGGTTTTTCACGGCTGCTATTAGATGGTAAAGTTCGCAGCCTCATTAGCAGTTTTCCGACGATGATGGGGCATTTTTCTGGTTATTACCATATATTAATGGATACATAGGACACTCATTGCTTTCACATTTGTAGGCTTTGAAGAGATAACGAGCATGATAAAAACATAATTGATTGACAGCGTTATTAAATGCTTTGCTGTACCCATTCGTATCTGATTCTGAGTAGCGTGACCTACTTTTCTCGCGTGTCCTATTTCCTCTCTCAGCTGAGTTCGCTTGGTTTTTAATGAACAGCTGAAAGTCGTGTGCGAGCTCGGTCACAATTTTTGTGAGGTTGGCCATCTGGTGGGCGATTTGACCTTCACTTTTGCTCTCAGTTTCATGTTGGCGCTCTTGGTTGCGCGCGCTGGGAAGAAGGTAGGCGGAGTCTGTTTTGTTACGTACAGAATTTACAGAGCTCCAAGTCTGTTCTTCGTTTGGTTGATGATAATTTCTTCCTTTTCGAACAAAATTCTTATAAAGATCATCTGAAACTTTGACCATCCTTACAAGGTCATTTTCTTCAGCTAATGAATACACTGACATCTGAATATTTTGGGGCATCTGCTCCAAGAAGAGGTCTATCGCAAATTTGGGGTTGTGTTCTACCAACACATCGAAGCTTTTATTCCCCAATACCCCCTTGACACGATGGAGATATTCACTGGGCAATTCATCGGGTCTCATGCCTTGTTTAAAGACATCTCGGATCCTGTTCCTTAAAGCGGGAAGGTAAACTTCTTCTATGTTTTGTAATAGCAGACGATAAGCGTTGTTTTGAAGAGGAAAAGTGATTTTGGAGACCAAATTTGTGGGCAAGATTGGAGCCAACAAACGAACACGTTCGTGGGTGTCTTCTATGTGATTTAATTTGAAGATCGCTGTGGTAGCACTTAGCCAATTTATAACATCGTAGGGGTCAAAGGTTGGTAATTGACTTGATGTTAATTGACTGTCATGCGGGTGATCGGCATCATGGCCTTCGCGTCACTTCCCTTTTAGGCGCGAAGATGGTATGGCGTCGCTTCAGCTCAGTTTCGGGCCGAGAACCAGATGGCGTTCCCTCATTATGAGAGGGGGGGGAGATGGAGATTTGTCCTTCCCTCTTTTTGTGGACTTCTTTGTTTGAGTCCTAAGAGTCAGCTTCTTCGTCGATACCATTTTTCTATGGTCTTGTTGTTACCGACTGAGTTTTGAGTCACTTAACTAGGCGTTGATTTTAGGCCTAAATCGAGAGCTTGAATTTGAATTTTTCGCTTTCGAAGTAATAACGACTTTATTCTCTTATTTTAATGATGTTAATAAGAAACTTATTCTTCACGTTATTAATTTTGACTCAAATAATTTATTTACTTTATCTAACCATCAATATTTTAAGCACTGAACTGACGAGAAAGTACCTGATTTTTTTTTTTTTCAATTTTTAACGTATCTGACTCCAATTAGGGGTTTTAAGGGTCACTTTGGGATATTGCAAATTGCAATATTGCACGTATCACTTCGACAGTCATAGCAAAGGGGTTAATTAGAGCACTTTCCTCGTAGTTGGTTTATTATGATAGTTAGATAAACAATACAAAGATGATTTTCATTAAACAATGGATAAGTAATAGATGGGCATATATCAACGTTAGCACTATTATGAATTTCACAGACTAACTAATAAGATAATGCACTAATTCCCTATCCTAAATAGACCTGCCGGCCTTCAGTTAAATCTAACAATTTATGTAGGGCATCCTCACACTAAGAGGTTCGCTACAAGACTCTCGGGTAGGATTTGGTGGCGTCCCTTCTGGGTCCTAGCACCAATCATAACCCTTGTTCGTTTGGCACTCTTTTCCTCCGCGAAGGAAAAGAGGCGTCAAACACTTGACTTTCAAATAATGTACAGAGTGTAAGTATGAAGTAGACCACCATTAATGCAAAGTGATATGCAGGAGGTTTGCAATAGCCTCTTACAGAGATGCATACACTCTAAGACATGGCATGCTATTGTCTTACAAGGATTCCCTATCGTAATTTCACCCTATATATATATATATATATATATATAATCCGTATTAATAGTCAATATTTAGGCCTAGAAGGGGTATTGGTACTACTGTATAATTTAAAACATCTTTAATATACATAAAAAGAGGTAATTTAAAAAAAAAAAAAACATTTTTTTTTAAAAAAAAACATTTTTTTAAAAAAAAACAAATTAAAAAAAACCGTTTTTTTCACAACCCTAATTATGGTCACTAAGTCCTAAATTCTCCTCAACTCTAATCTTATCAACCATACTTCCATCGTTAGTTAATATTAAGTCTAATAGTGCATCGTGTCTTGTGGGTTCAGGGACCATCTGGCTCAAAAAGTTATCTAGTATACAATTTATAAATACTGAACTACTATGGTCCGTATTAGACAAGGAATCCCATTGAATGCCAGGAAAATTAAAATCACCCATTATGACCATACCTTTTTCTTTACTGTGGCATGCTGTCTCAATTTCTTTCACAATTTCCGCATCTAATTCTTGACTCTGGCCAGGTCAAAGTAAAGGATGGATGAGAGACCAGAGGCATAATAAGAAAATTAAGAAGAAACCATACCACCTTGATATAAGAAAGCATTCATTCAGTAATAGGGTTATTAAAACTTGGAATGGTTTGCCACAGGAGGTTGTTGAGTGCAACTCGATTGCAACATTTAAGAAAGGATTGGATAGGTATATATATGGATGGTTTGGGTATCATATAGTATATTTTGACAAAGCCAATTTGTCGGGTTTCTAGTTACAGTAGTTAAGGTTAATTGCATGTTACTATAAAGTTATTAAAGCTATAGTTCTTTGTTTGGTTTTTTATTTTAGTTGTAGACTTTGTGTATAAGTAAGTTATTGGCAAGCCCTAGGGTGGTTTGTGGATTTGCATGAGCATGTTTTAGACTTTGTGTATTCTGTATATAGTTTTTGACAAGCCCTAGGGTGCTTTGTGGATTTGCATGAACATGTTGTTTGGTTATTGGTTCTGTTGGCTTGACTGGGACAGTCTCAATAGGCCCATGTGGCTTACTGTCTTTTTATTTCTAATGTTCTAATACTGGCCAAACATAGCTATTATACAGTTTACTTATAATTTCCTTGCTCTTGTAAACAACATTGTGATTTATTATGTCCAGCATCTTATTAGCTTTATTCCTTGCTTCCAAACACTGATTAGCTACTTTCAACTGCTTATAATCACCTAAATCTTTTTCTTGTTCCACTGACTCAAGCCAATCCCCATTCATATTGTAGTTAAGACACTTTTATTTGAGTAACCTAGGTGACAGTTGACAGACTATTCAAAATCATTAACTTCTGACTCACCCTTTGCTGAGTCCACATACCTGATGAGTGTAACACTTTGAAATGGTACCATATATTTTATATTATCTATATCATAACAAAGATCAGGTAAAGATGACACCCAAATAGATGGGTTGCTAGTATACCTATTTATGAAGTACTATATTTATTGGTTGAGATTTTAATATTAAACTAAATCTGTTTTAAAATAGTTGTGCAAAATAAAGTATTAATAATAATAGTTAATGGTAAAAATTATGATAAGTGGTTTAACAGGATTAATGATTATTGAAATCTGACAACCCATCGATCTGGGTGTCCTTATCTTTACCTCATCCCATATCAATTCTGTTGAACTTAATATTTAAATCTATCTCACATTTAATTTTCTTCAAAGGTTTTATAGGTAATTTTAATTAGCCTATCAAGATTACTTAAAATGAATAAACAACAAGAAGCAAAAATGAAGTCTAGCAATTTAGAGAGGTAAAGTCTCATTTTTCCTGTACCGTCTTTAAATTACTATTGTATTTTTATACTTTTTTTTTTTTTTCTTATATTGCTATAGTTGTATATATTAAATTTATTTAAGTTATTTAGCTTGGAAAGTAGGAAAAATATATAAAAAACTGTTTATTTTTTTATTATTTTTTAAACCAGCCAAATAGGTTTTATTGGGCTTTATTTTTTTTATTTTTTTAAGTGTATACTTTTGCTCTGAACCAATCCAAGACAAAGACCATCCAAATAAACCGCAGTCAGACCAACTCCGGGAAAAAAAAAACTGAAATGATACAAAAAAGACAAAACATAACATTGAAACAATAGCAATTAAATATATAGAGAAAGTTATGAAAATAATAATAAATATTTAAGCAAAAATTAACTTTAAGAATCTTTAATAAACAATAAAATCAGCAATCTTAAAACAGTCAAATAATGAAATAATGAAAATATAATGAAAATAAATGAAATGTAATTTTAAAATAATAAAGAAAAAAAATCAAATAATTAAATAAAACAAACCCAACAAATTAGTAGCTACCTGGCCAAGGTTGTTGTTGTTGACCAGTTTTTTAGTCCTTTCCCTTTTCTCAACCGCTAAATGTCCAACGTCCAATGAAACCTCAGTACCCTGTCACCAAAAGAGCAGACCATTACTGAAATCCAGAGAAAAACAACTACTTTAAGTATGTTACCCATAAAAATAAATAAGAATAATAGACACCAATAAACAACAAACCATAATTACTCTTACCAGAAATCTAAAGAAGAAATCCACGCATTCAACAGAAACCCTTGAGGCATCCGAATTGAATCCAGTTACCATTCCTCATTTAAGATCCGGTCCCATTAAAATATCCCTTTCTCATTGATAATAATTCATTAAGCATTAATTATAATCCAATTCAATTTCAAACCAATAATATTAATCCAATTCAATTAATTCAAATAAAAAAATAAATCAATCCAAAGTAAATAACTGAAAAAAAATTTAAAAATGAATTACTTTGTTAACTTTAAATAAAAAAAATCTTTAATTAAATTTAATAATTAAGATTGAAATAATGAATTTTCCTGTTCTTTTTCTTATTTTATTTTTAAATAATCGCACTTTAATAACACTTTTTCACTGAATATCCTGGGACTTTCCTTGTTCCTTGACGTTCCATCTTTTGCTCTGCTCACGAAATCTCATCTTTCCTTCTTTCATGCTGTACCTAAAAAAAAACAAAATAAAAATTATGAGACAACAAAAAAAAACTAAATAGCCAAACCCCCACAAGAGCAATTTGGGGTTCAACTTATTTTTGCACTTGGATGAAAAATTCTTTTTTACAAAGATAATTTTTGCAATTGGCAGTAGCATTTTTTCACTTCTTCATCAAAGAAGCTGACATTTGCCTTATTCTGAAATTCAATATATTGGAAAGAAGTTTAAGAAGTGCCTTTGCTTGTGCTCCAGGAACTTTAGGCACATCAACAATTTCACAGTCAATGGGATTCACTAGTGATGTACAGAAACTGAGCCCACAACTCAGTGACTCAGACTGTGTCAAATTCAGTGACTCAGACTATGTCAAATTCAACTGAATCACAAAATATAAATGTTTGGCTGAAATTTACTTTTTATTTTTTTTTCATTTATTATGTACTTTCATACTTTTAATTTTTTATAAATGTAATTTGACTGGTTCAGCAATCCTATTCTACTACACATAGCTACAGATTATAAAAGGATATCAAATAAATTAACTTTCCTAAGAAAAGAAAAACGTTAAGATTCAGAAAAAGACATGCAAGAATATTTTATAAATTAACAATCACAGAATAAATAAAACAATTTTCCTGTAATATTTCACTGATGAAAAAAAATAACGGAGCAATCATTAAAAATGTTTTAAAATAAATCTTGTTGAACAATTATGGCAGCATGTTGATTAAAGTTTCCTTGAAAAGGTGAATCACTCCAAATAAAGGACAATAAAGTCTAGGTCAGGTCAATTCAACGTTCACACATGCTAGACCAATCTTATGAGCGGATGACAAAAAACTTTTATGCTGATTCAAAGTTTTTTCCCATAAGTTATAATTCTTTACTATTAATATATTAAATTCAGGGTTTGAATACTTTGAAGTAGTTGGCATGCATAGCAGAATGTTCTTTGCTGCAGCATCTGCTACATCATGCTGTGTTTTTTCCATGTGTCTTGAAATCCAAGTGAATTATTTGTTGACACAACTTTGTAATTAATATGCTGTAGGAGGAGAGTGAACAAGAGGGCTGAAAATATTCAGATAATGACAGAGAAAAAGGGATATATTTGTGGCAATCCTGAACATGCATGAGCAATTTAAGCTCTCCTTAACACTGTTTCCATTAATTTTAAGAAGCTTGCTTAATAAAATATATATACAGGAAATACCGGTATATATATAATATATATAATATATATATATATATATCAATAATAAAACCTATATATAAATATGTATATATATATATTAATATATCATTTGTAATACGGTATATATATATATATATATATAATATATATATAATATATATATATATATATATATAATATATATATATATAATATATATATCTAGCTAATAAATTTAAATGCATTAAACTGTTCAAACATATATATATATATGATAGTCGAATCCGGTTAATCAATTTGCCATCACAGATATATATATAATAATATATATATGTAACCTGTAATATATAATATATATATATATAACTTAATATAATAACTATATATATATATATATATATATATATATATATATATATATATATAATATATATATATATATATATGATATATATATATATATATATATATATATATATATATATATATATATATATATATTAAATAAAATGTTTGAAAACTTACCCATTGGCCTTAAACTACTGGCAGGGATGATCGATTGCGGGACTCACAGAGCATATGATACCACCCTCTCCTGACCTGAGCTTCTTTTGGAGTCGTCACCCTGGTCCTTGTAACCAGTGTTTTGAAAGAGAATCAAACATGATATGGTTAGTAAAATGGACACAAGGTTAATAACTGCAACTCTTTTATAAATTTATTCAAATTATTTACAAAGATATTTGTTTCTTTCTGGGGACAGTTAAGGTTAATAACTCCCAACTTTCTTTTTTATAAATTTATTTAAGTTATTTACAAAGATATGTTTCTTTCTGGGAACAGTTACGTAAATAAAAAGGAGCAACACCTTGCTAACTATATGTGGTTTTCTGACATTTAGTATTTCAATTCGAAGTTCTGGTAAGAATGTATCTGCAAAAATCTTTAATTGACTTTGAATCTCCTTTCAGCTTTGACTTTTACATTCAGACAAAAGGCGTTTAAAGTAGTATGACAAAGGGATTGGTCAACAGTAACTGTGATTGCATAATTATATTTGTTGTTGTCGGATTCAGTACACTTTTCTTTATCTGATAGGATGATGTGGAGAAGATGAAAGAGTTGTAGCTCGAATAAACAAAACTGGTATCAACTTCTGGTCAAAACTGATTATCAAGCTCCAGAGCCTTTTAAAATAATATATAGTAATATAAAATAATAAATATATAATGAAATGTTGGATATCTGTGAATTGTTGGGTAATAAAGCTTTACTTACGGAGGTTGATGTTTCCTTCTACTTGAAATTACCACTACAAATTCTAATTTCCAAACTGAAAAATAACATTATAGGCATTAGAGTACTTGGCATTAACTGTTTTTCGAGCATATAAAATTATACAAGAAACTGACAAGTCAGTCCCTTTACAACACAAATTTTATTATACATATTATCATCATCACCCATCTTCTTTCCCCAGACTGGGGGTAAGGTGCGTCACATGTACCGGAAACAGAAAAATAGTAGAAGAATATGACGCAATTCGAAAAGAAAGCCTAGCCTTACTTCCCCTTTTATACCCCTTTTTTTTTATTTATTGCCAACCGTGGTGTACATACCTTCTCATGCTCACTTTTCACCAGGCACAGAGGTTAGTGCGATTCCCTGTCTCTGTATATACAGTACATGTTCATCTTGAGCTAAATTTATTCACTTTTGCCCAACTAAGTCTGTCACAGTATATTTATTTATATATAATTTGTAAGCTGTATTCTCCATAATAAAAATTTTTATTTGTTAATATGAATAAGAATTAATGGACTTAAATTCATTAGACAAATAAGATTCAACACAGCAACAACAATAACCAAAATTACTCGCCATTGTGCTTAAAATTTATATACTGTAATTAATTGCTTGTAATAAAGTATTAGCTAAGTATTATTATTGATATTACTATTATTATTATTTATTTATTTACTGTGTATATATTTAGCCTTTTCTTTATTTATTATTATTATTATGATTATCATTTATTTATTATTTTTATCATTTTATTGATTTATTGTAGTTATATATTAGCCTATCATTTATTTATTTTATTATTATTATTATTATTTTCATTTTTTTCTTAGATACAAGTCTGGTCAAAGCAAATTCATTTCATTGGAGCAGTCAAGACAGTTACGAGCATTAAAGAAAAAACAAGAACAAAAGGACTCGAGAGATGCCATCTTAAATAAGATACGAAGAGCAGTAGCAGATACTCCAGAATCAAAACTTGGTATTGTTATTATTATTATTTATTTTATTATTATTATTATTATTATTATTATTAACTTTGCATGCCTTTTCATAAAGGTATCAACTGCTTCATGATTGATTTTCTTGTGGACTATTCTAAAATAGAATAGAACAACAGCTTTCTGCAGTATATCATCTGGACACTTAAGGCATCTTCAGAGACTAGTTCTAGATTATAATTGAGAAAACAAAATAAATGTTATTTAAATGTAAATGTGAAGTACCATATTAAAATATTGATAACTAACGTTAAATCTAAAATCCTAAAGTAATAATTATATCAATAGAGAGATTCTATAAAGCCAAACTCAAAAGATGTTCAAAAATTTTTAACAAATAAAAGCTGAAGATAATGGAGATAGTTTGACTTTAATTTTTCAAATTGCGGACTGTAAATGGTTTTAATTATGAGAATATGAGGTTAAAGAAAATAATTCAATATCACATCAAGTCCAAATCTAACGCAGAAGGAATAAAACTTAGATCTTACTATAAGCCATTGAAACTTTTTTTCTGTGTTCTCTGAAAGAACTAATGTGACTAAGGAGAATGAGTCATGCAGTATACCAATTTCAATGTAATAAAGATAGTTGTAATGCCTCTTACATCGGGTATGCTAATTCTCTCAACCTTCGTTTCTGACAACATAGATACAGGCCTAGTAAGATCTTTGAACATTTGAAAAATAAACACGAATCCTCATACCCAACCTCGACATTCATGATTTGGACATATTGCACTGATCAGGAGTGTTTTTTTGATTTGAGATTGGCTGAGTCTCTCTTAATAAAAAGCACAAACCAGTTATCAATATTACGTAAAATGAAATGGGAAATTTTTTAGATCATTTTTTTTGAGTATGACTGGGTAGAATCTCTCTATTGATAGTGTAATTATTATTTTAGAATTTTAGATTTAACGATAGTTATTAATCTTTAAAATTTGTTGCTGACTCTGAAAGATGCCTGTCCCAGACAAATATTAGATTAAAAAAGTTCAAAAGTACCGGTTTCAAGTCAGTTCGAAGGTATAATCCTCGAAGGAACGTCAGATGGCATTTGTATATGATATCTTGATGGAAAAGGCATACAGCACTAATAATAAATTTGAAGTGATAGCTAAAATTTCTATATTATTATTATTATTATTATTATTATTATTATTATTATTATTATTATTATTATTATTATTATTAGGTATAGTGGTAGTAGTAGTAAGTTTGTGTATATAAAATATTTATAAAAT
>JABUQX010077028.1:30000-36194 GCA_015478945.1 Trachelipus rathkii
TAAATATATATATATATTTTCTTTTATATATATATATTTATATATATATATATATATATATATATATATATATATATATATATATATATATATATATATATATATATATATATATATATATATATATATATATATATATATATATATATTGAAGGTCAGTCCTCTCTGCAAGTGTCCCAGTCATCAACTACAAAAACATTTTCCAAGAAGAAACGTTTTGAATTAGGAAGTAAGTCAAATAAGAAGTTTGTCTTTTTTTAAATATTTTACTTTGTTAAAAGAGCGCTCCTAGCTCAGTGGTAGAGCACTGGCAAGCGAGAGGGCCCGGGTTCGAGACTGGGTGGAGCGAGAGAACATGAGCTATTCTCTATAAACTCTAGCTTCGTCTCACTCAGACGTTAATGAGTACATTGGTAGTGTGCCTTGCTACTAATGGGAAAGCTTCCCGGCATCCGCGATAGGCCTGGCCAGCCAGCGGAATAGTCGTTAGGCCCGTGGAACCCAAGGATCTTTCTCGATGGGTCCCACTGACAGGTTAGCCTTCCTAAAGGAAGAAGTTTGTCTTTTTTTAAATATTTTACTTTGTTAAAATGCCTTAGGAGGGAGAGGGGTTTAGGGGATATAGTTTTTGAATGGGCTATCTTCTCCTAGTAGGGGATCTGGATTTAGGGAATGTAGTTTATGAGGGACTATCTCTACTTAATGGGAGAGCAGGGGTTAGGGCATGTAGTTTATGAGAAGACTATCTTTACTTAATGGGGGTGCGGGATTTAGGGGATGTTGTTTATGAAGGAGCTATCTCTGCTTAATGGGGAGAGGAAGGTTTAGGGGATGTAGTTTATGAAGGGGCTATCTCTTCTTAATATGGGTGTGGGGTTTAGATGTAGTTTATGAGCGACTATCTCTACTGACTATCTACCTAATGGAGGAGTGGGGTTTAGGGGATGTAGTTTATGAAGTTGCTATCTCTACTTGGATTTAGGGGATGTAGTTTATGAGGAGCTATCTCTACTTATGGGGTAGCAGGATTTAGGGCATGTAGCTTATAAGGGGGCTATCTGTATTTAACGGGAGAGCAGGATTTAGGGCATGCAGATTATGAGGGGGCTCTCTATTTAACGGGAGAGTAGGGTTTAGGGCATGCAGATTATGAGGGGGCTCTCTATTTAATGGGGGAACATGGTTTAGCGGATGTAGTTTATGAGGGGCTATCTCTACATAATGGGCGAGCAGGGTTTAGGGGATGTAGTTTCTGAGGGACCATCTCTGCTTGGGGAGTGGGGTTTAGGGGATGTTTGAAGGGCCTATCTCCACTTAGTTAGGGAGTGGAGTTTAGGAGATGTAATTTATGAGGAGGCTACTATCTTTACTTAAAATGTGGAGCCGGGTTTAGGGGATGTAGTTTATGAGGAGGCTCTCTCTTAATGGGAAACGGGGAGAGGGTGCATGTAGTCTATGAGGGGAGCTATCTCTACTTAATGGTGGAGCGGGGTTTAGGGATGTAGATTGTGAGATGACACATGTGATATCAATTAAAGTTGATGGTAGAAAATATTTGTGAGGGGGGGGGGCTATCTCTACTTAATGGTTCTGGTCTTAGAGAATCCTGGAGTAAAAATTTTGAATGCGGTTTTATGTTTTAATTTAAGTAACTCTTTTGAAGATATATATATATATATATATATATATATATATATATATATATATATATATATATATATATATATATATATATATATATATATATATATATATATATATATATATATTCTTATACTCTGCCCTCCCCCCCCTTTTTCTGATTTTATATGCAAATTGTCATTTAATAATTCAGGATCAATTCCTCTTGGACTGATGTCCGCCTCACCAGTTTTAATAAGTTTTGTAAATGCTAATTTAGTTTGGTGAATATATATATATATATATATATATATAACTATATATATATATATATATATATATATATATATATATATATATATATATATATATATATATATATATATATATATATATATATATATTAGTTAAACGTCACCAAGAAATGTTGATTTGGAAGGAGCAGAATAGAAAACGCCTTGAACAAGAGAAGAAAGCGCGAAAACCCGTTTTTAAAACAGGTGTTTTTGAACCAGACAAGCCACAGTATTTACAAGACGTGGTAAGTGCAAAATGGTTATGAAATTCTGGTTAAAAAAATTGTTTTAATGTAATAATGTTGGTCTGATGCAGAGGTTCTTGACCTTCTTTGGCCTCGACCTAAAGTCAAGATGATGATAAACTTTGCTACTCATGGGTCTAATTTGAAATTGAAAATGCTAATATAACGATTTTATTAAATATAATTATTCATTATTAAACTGTGTGCAACTAAATACTGTTTAATCCGTGTAAATTTTCGTGTTTGTTTTTTTTTTTTTTTTTTTTAAACTTAAAGTTTAAAATTGAGTCAATGTACAGGACCCACTACGGTTCACAAAGAAGCTGTCACACGGGGTTAAGGTTTAAAATCAAATTGCTTTTATTTATTTATATTTTTTTCCGAGAAGTTTCAGCGACTCATTGGTTTTAGAACCCTTGTTATAAAGGTTCATTAGCACAATAATGATTTAACATTTCGTTTCCATATTGTCTTTTATTATTATTATTATTATTATTATTATTATTATTATTATTTTTTAGTTTGTTGATAAGAAGGATCAGAATACGCCCTTCAAGTTTTCTGTTGTTGGAAGGGATTCTTCAGCAAAGAAATCATCATCATTATTGTTATCAGCTTCTAAAGGCAATATATTTGATAGAAAATCGTCGAGGGCACTCAGTTTTCATTCAGGAGCAACTCCACTAACTTCTGGTTTGTTATTTAATGTCAATTGGGATTAATTTAATGTCAAGTGGGATTAATTTAATGTCAATGGGTTTGCGTTTGCATCTTTTGCCACATAACAGTATCATTTGTAATAAATAAATTTGTAAAATTTCAGTTCAATTGGTAATTGTTGAGATTAGCTTAAATGTGATGGAATATCGATTTTTTTTCTGTTAATCGTTTATATATATATATATATATATATATATATATTATTTATATATAATATATATATATATATATATATATATATATATATATATATATATATATAATATATATATAAATATATCATTATTATTGTTATTATTATTCTTATTATTATTAAATTATTATTATTATCTTCCTTCTTCTCCCCAAGACTTGGGGTAAGGTGCGTAACATGCATCGGAATAGAAAAGTATAAGAAGAATATGACACAAGTCCGAAAGAAAGCCCAGCCTTAATACCTATTAGTGAGAAAGCTCGCGCAGTCAGTAAATTCACCCTAGAGCTTATATTATATATATATATATATCTATATATATATATATATATTATTATATAGTATTATATCTAATATAATATATATATTTTAATATATATATATATATAATATATATATATAGGCCACCATCCCCGAGAGTTCAGGCCATGTAACTAGCATAACTAAACATCTACAGGAAAAATAAATAACATTTTTGATTTCAGGAAGTAATTTTCTTCGAGGAAACTTAAAAAAAAAATTATTTTATTCTAATATTTTATTAATAACTCCTTAAAATTTAGTAATCATCTTTAGAACCTTGAAATAGCGCCACTCTGATTGACCTTGAAAAGCTGCAGTAGTCCTCTGGAGCAAAAGTTGCCAAATACCGTTTTTTGGAGAAAATATTATTTTTTCTTTTTATATCCTTTTTAGGGGGTTCGAGCCGACGGAGGGACAGAGGGGGGGACGAAGTCCCCCGTCATCCCCCGGTAGGCCGAGAAACCCCGACTATCTATCGTTCTTGTTTACTCGTGTTGTATTCGTCCGTTAAAAAAAAAAAAAAATCAACATTTTGCAACTTTTCCATGCAATACTCGGAGAAGCCGCATTTTTTATTTATCAAAAAACAGTAATTTTTTAACAATTTTAATTTTTTAAAAAGCGTTATTTTTTTTATTTTTTTTTTTAATTTCCGGGGTAAAAATGTCTCCTGATAGCGCAAGCTCTGATTGACCTTGAAAGCTGCAGTAGTCTCTGGAGCAAAAGTTGCCAAATACCGTTTTTTGGAGAAAATATTATTTTTTCTTTTTATATCCTTTTTAGGGGTTTCGGAGCCGATGGGGGACAGAGGGGGGGGACGAAGTCCGCCCGGTAGGCGAGAAACCCCGCTCTATCTATCGTTCTTGTTTCCCCGTGGGATATCCGTCCGTTAAAAAAAAAAATCAACAATTTGGCAACTTTCCATGCATACTCGGGAGTGCATTTTTTTTTTTTTAAAAAAAAAGAATTTTTTACAATTTTAATTTTTTAAAAAAGGTTTATTTTTTTTTTTTTTTTTTTTTAATTTCCGGGGTAAAAATGTCCCCTGATTAATAAAATGATATTTATCTTCGTGTAGCTAGTTTTTATAGTTTTTTAGTTACATATGCATGTGTCTTTCGGGATGCTGACCAATATATATATATATATATATAATTATATATATATATATATATATATATAGTATATATATATATATATAGTATTATATATATAGTATATATATATATATATTATATAGTATATATATATATATATATTATATATATAATATATATATATATATAAAGAATTGATCAAATGAGGAATAAGCGTATTAGAGAGTTTGTGTGGTGTGAAGAAAGGGGGGTAAATGAGAAGAATAAAATGAAAGTATGTTGAGATGATTGGTCAATGTGGAAGGATTAAATGATATCGTTGGTTAAGCGATGTATAGTGGTGAAGTGTGTTGGGAATCGACTGGCTGGAAAGACCGAAGAAAAAGTGGATTGAGTCAGTAAAGGAATGTTTGCAGGAGAGAAATGTGGGTTTGGCAGAGGCGAGAAGAAAGGTGCATGATAGGAGAGAATGGCGGGGTGTTGTAAAGGGGTATGGTTGTGGCCCAACCTGGGCCAGGGGATGAACCCTACATTGAACTGATTTACCATAGTGAGGATTCGTCGCGGTCCCGTGAAGCTCTAGGGTGGATTTTCTGATTGCGACAGAGTTCTTAACTAATTATGGTAACAGAGGGGGCCGGTAAATGGCTGGGCTTTCCTTTCGACTTTTTGTCATATTCTTCTACTGCTTTTTCTTTTCCGATGCACTACCCACCTTACTCCCAATCTTGGGAAGAAAAAATGTAAGTTTGGATGACATAAATAATGAAGTAATAAATAAGGTAGTGGAATGTACAAAAGAGACAGGAAGTAAAAGAATAAAGGTAAACAATTGACCTATATCTCAAGCTAATAAAGATTTAATAGAGCAAAGAAGAAAGATGAAGCATAACAGCAATGTTAGAGAAATAATAAATGTAACAGAACTAAAACTTATAAACAGGAATCTTATGGAAGATATAAGAAATTACAACAATAGAGTAGTTCAAACTGCTATTGAAAACAATAAATCTCTAAAATAGGCGGAATAATGCACCACTAGGAAAACAACAAATGGTGGCACTCGCTGATAAAAATGGAATTAAAATAATAAATAGAAAACGTATAATAGAAAGAATGGAAGAATATTATACAGAACTTTACAAAAGTAGAGAGGAGATGCCCCTAGTTACCGAATAGAAATGTACCATTAATTGGGGGGGGGAGTGGAGAGCTCGGCACAGACAGAAAATCCACCCTAGAGCATCATGGGACCGTCGACGGACCCTCACTATGGTAAATCGTCAAAGTGTGTGTGGTTCATCCCCTGGCCCAGTGGACCACAACCATGCCCCATACAAAACCCGCCATTCTCTCCTATCATGCAGCTTTATTCTCGCCTCTGCCAAACTCCCAATTCTCTCCTTCAGACATCGTTCACCGACTCAATCCATTTTCTCTCGGTCTCCCAGCCGTCGGTTCCCAACACACCTCTCACTATACATCCGCTAAACCAACCGACTTTCATTCATACCTTTCCACAGACCAAACCATCTCTCAACTACTTTCATTTATTCTCTATTTACCCCTTTCTTCAACCCACACAACTCTCTAATACGTTCATTCCTCACTTATTAATTCTTTTCACACACCTAGCATGCCCTAAGATTGTCCATCTGAACACATTGAAACTTAGCATCTATACTTTCTTATTTCCCAGACCCTAGTCTCACTAATCCAA
>JABUQX010077030.1:12500-22500 GCA_015478945.1 Trachelipus rathkii
GTAAAACAGTAAAACAAAAACATAAAGCATACTAATCCCTTTGTTGTTAGGTAACACCTCTATTACTTTACTGTTACTGCTTTAAGGTATTAAAGTTAATGTTTTTAATAAATATTTCGTACAAATGTAGTAAATAAAATGATTATATATATCAGACACTCTGGATTTTTTATCTTCTTACATACAATTTTTAAAAATTTATAAATTAAAAAGTATTAAGTAAAAAGTATTAAGTAAAAAATAATGTTAATAAATATATGTGTTAAATAATAGGTCTGTAATGAGTTACAGTTTTAGGTTCGCGAAAATGTTTTTAATAAAAATGTTTAAGTATGAAATAAAAATGAATGACTCATAGTATATTTGAAAAGAAATTCTTTGAAATGTTTAAGTATGAAATAAAAATGAATGACTTATAGTATATATATTTTTCATTCGCGCGGGAATATTGCGCCTGCGGGCGCACGCGGCGGGCGGGAACGCGGAAATATTGCGCCTGCGGGCGCACGCGGCGGGCGGGGGCGGGGGCGCGGGGTGCGAGGACGCGGCGGGCGGGGGTGCGGTGTTCGTCTGACTTTGTGCGGAAGGCTCATACTGCGCCCTGGTGTTCCGATTATGACTTAGGGGAAGATATCATATCTAGCTCTGTTCTGCATGATGTAGGGAAACAAAGGGTAGAAAAGGTTAGAAAATGCATCAATGCTGCGGCATCAATCCATCAAAGTTGAGGCATCAATGCTGAGGCATCAATGCTGAGGCATCAAAGTTGAGGCATCAAAGTTGAGGCATCAAAGTTGAGGCATCAAAATATCGAGTGTGGGAGTGTAAGTGTATCTGTGTGTGTGTGTGAGTGTAAGTGTATATGGGCTAGTGTAAGTGTCTATGGCTAGTGTAAGCGCATATAAGTGTCATAGTGTGTATGTATGTAAGTGAAAGTGTCTGTGGTGAGTGTGAGTGTAAGTGTATATGGGTTAGTGTAAGTGTCTATGGAAAGTGAAAGTGCTTATAAGTGTGAATAGTGTGTATATGTCATAGTGGAATGTGGTGTATCAGTGGTCATATGTGCTATGTGTGTAGGTGTGTGTGCAGGTAATATATATATAATAATGATAGTATATATATTATTATATATATATATAATATATATTATATAATAATATATATATATATATATATATATATATATATAATATATATATATATATATATATATATATATATATATATATATATATATATATATATATATATATATATATATATATATATATTATGTATATATAAAATATATATATTATATATATATATATATATATATATATAGGCTATAAGTGGTAGAAAAATACTAACTCATAGTAGGAAGCATTCTGAGCAACTTGTAATATACACCAATTCGAATCCTCAATACCTTCAATAAAACCTAGGGGTAGAAACGCATATTTTAGGGCTAATTTCAGGGCTCAGGGGAGGCTAGAAAAGCTTGAAAAAATGGCACTCAGTTGGCACTATGTGACACTCACTTGACACTCATTGGCACTTATGTGGCGCCTCACTTGGCACTCATTGTCACTTCACTTGGCACTCATTGGCACTCATTGGCACTGCAATGGCATCACCTGGCACTCATAGAAATACCAATAGAAATTAATCCATAGAACACTTCATAAGAAACATCACTAGATACATACGTTAAGGTTAGGAGACGAAATAATGTGACGGGTGGATCCACACGAGTGGCCAAAACATTGAGCCGTGGGCCAAAATTTGACCATGGTATTGGCAAGGTCAAGGCCGAAATATCATAGTCAAACCATGGTTAAGACATCAAAAAAGGGCTAAGTCCTAAAGGAAGGACAAAAAATACCGTGTGGGCCAAAATTGACCATGGAAGACCAAAGGGTTGGTCGAAAAATTAAGGGTTTCAAAAATTCAGGGTTCTCAAAAAAAATATTGGGGTGGGGTTCTCCAAAAATAGGGTTCTCAAATAATTAGGATTCTCAAAAATTGGGTTCTCAAAAATAGGTTAGGGTTCTAAAAAATTTGGGTTCTCAAAAATTGGGGGGTGGTGCCGTACAACGGTTGCTACGCAACCGTTCAGCGCAACCCTTCTTCGAAGGTTTGCAAAAAATTTGGTTCTCAAAAAATTTGGGTTCTCAAAAAATAATTTGGGTTCTTAAAAAATTTGGGTTCTCAAAGAATTTGGGTTCTCAAAAAATTTGGGTCTCTCAAAAATTTTGGTTCTCAAAAATTTGGGTTCTCAAAAAAATATGGTTCTCAAAAATTAGGGTTCTCAAATAAATTTGGGTTCTCAAAAAATTTGGGTTCTCAATAATTGGGGTTCTCAAAAAATTTTGGTTCTCGAAAAAATTGGGGTTCTCAAGAAAAAATTTGGTCTCTCAAAAAAGGTCAAGGACCAAAAAGGTCAAGGTCAGGTAAATATTCGAAGCTCCAAAAGGTCAATGGGCGGCAAGGGTCAGGTGGTCCAATATGGAACGTCGTGCAAAATCCCTCCCTACTCTTATATAATATATATATATATATATAGTATATAATATATATATATTATATATATATATATATATATATATATTATATATATATATAATATATATATATATAGTATATAATATATATATATATATATATATAGTATAGTATATATATATATATATAATTATGTTATATATATATATATATGTATATATATATATATATATAAGTAGTATATATATATATATCTATATATATATATATAAAATATTATATAAATTGTAATTAATAATTAGTTTTATTTCTTGTTGTCCTCCTCCTCCTCTCTTCCTCCCTCCTCCTCTCCTCTCTTCTCTCTCCTCCTCCTCTCCTGCTTTCCTTTTTTGGCATCGCTAATTGCGCGAATTGCGGAATGATTCGCTAACTGCAATACCGCCCGAATTTTTGTTCAAGATTATCACATTGCAATTCTGCAAGTGGGAAGTTGGGAAATTGCGGACTTAAATTGCTGAATGCCCACCTCAGATATATATATATATTTATATATATAATATATATATATTATATAGTATAATATATAGTATATTATATATATATATATATATATTTATAATGTATATATATATATATATATATATATATATATATATATATATATATAATATTACTATATATATATATATATTAATATTATATATAGTATATATATATATAGATATATTTATATTAATTAATATAATATATATAATAGTATATATATATTATATTATATATAATGTATATATATTATATATTAATATATATATATATATATATATATATATATATTTATATATATATATTATATTATATATATTATATATATATATATAATATGATATAATAGATATATATATATATATTACATATATAATATATATATATATATATTATTAATATATATATATAATATATAGCATATATATATATAGATGGCAGAACACACTAAACGTGTCAGAAGTTATAGAAGGAAAAACCCCAAATCTACTGTTTATAAAATTTTAATAACAGTGATATTTGGGTTTTTCTTCTATATATATATATATTATATATAGTTATATAATATATAATATAGTATATAATCATATATATATATTATATATACTATTATATTATATATATAATAATATATATATTATATATATATATATATAGTATATAAATATATATATAATATATATATATAGTATTATATATATATATATATATATATATATGATATATATATATATAGTTTATATATAATATATATAATTATTTAAAAAAATAATAAATTTAATTTCTATTAATAAATATATCTAAATCTTTATATATATATATATATATTATATATATATATATATAAATTTATATATATATATATATATAGATTTATATATAATATATATATATTATATAATATATTATATATATATAATATTATATATATATATATTATATGTGAGTAGTATATATATATATTTATATATATATATATTATATATATCATCATCAGCATAATCTTGCTTCCTATCCCCCAGAAAATGTGCGTGAGGGTGCGCAGTCACACACTGGTGGACGTAAAGTAAGTAGAAAAGAACATGACGTAAGTGGAAAAGAAGTCCCCTTTGCCGTCCATTTATACCCGAAGTGAGAACCCTCTCAACAAAAACCCGATATTCACTCCCTGTTATACAATCTTTCTTCTCGCCTCTGCCAAACTCCATCATTTATATTAGACATTCCTTACAAGAACCTGAATACACTTTTCTGTCGGTCCTCCCCAGCCGTTCGTTCGCAGAACGCCTCACCACTAAACCTTCGAGTAACTCCAACGGCTATCATCCATTCCCTTCCTATTACGAAAAACATCTCAATGTACTGTCGTTTATTCTTTCGATTAACGGTCTTTCTTCACATACACACAACTCTCAATGCTTTCAATCTCATTTTAATCAATTCTTCTCACACATAACATGCCCCCTAGATTGTAAATCTGAAACACTTTGTATCTTAGATGCTAATACCTCTTATTAAGACCATAGTTTTCAACTGCATACGTTAACACTGTGACAACATCCCTCATGCAAACCTAGTCACGTCAAGACTTAGTCCTTTTAACACACCAATCGATTTTAATTCACCGCCACCTTCCTATCAATTCACAACTTTCCAACGAGATTCTGCATTTTAACATTATTCTTTTCATCCAGATATGTCTAAATACTTTAAACTTAGATACTTGTGTCCAGTTGCTCACATCTAAAACAGTCTTTCTCAAGTGGGCGATAACGCCCACTTGTGGGCGCTGGAGGCCTAGAGGGGGGCGGTAAGGGGCCTAGAAAAAAATGGGGGGTGTTGAAGTGGTTTAGGGGGGCGATGGCTGATTTGTAATTTCATCTACCTAATATTTTAAAATTCACTGAAATTAAAACCTACCTACTACACAACATCGATTATTTAGTAATTTTAGTTCAATTTCTAAAGTTGTTTGATTGTGAATAATTTAGTTTTTATACTAAATGTTACAATATATATATATATATATATATATATATATAATATATATATTATATATATATATATATATATATATATATATATATATATATATATATATAAAAAAATATAAAATATATACACACATTCATTATATTTATATATATAATATATGTATTATATATATATATAGTATTTATATATTATTAATATATATATTATATATATATATATATATATATTATATATATATATATATGTATATATTATAATATATATATATATTAATATATACCAAAACTTAATAACCATAACGACATTCATTACTTTAATTATTAAAGTAATGAAGGTCATTGTGGTTTTTAAGTTTTGGTAAAGTAAAAAAAAATTAGGGGGGCGCTGAAAAAAAATTGATTTTCAAAGTGGGCGGTAGACGAAATAGGTTTGAGAACCTCTGATCTAAAATGACTTCACACCACAGACTCTCCTCACTTACTACCATAACCTTAGTCTTATCTACATTAACTTTCAAAGCCCTACTTTTAAACACCCTGCCGAACCCCTCTACCAATCCTCTCAAACTCTCTTCAGATTCACCACACAAAACTATATCATCCGCATAGAGTAAGCAGGGTATCCTCCACTCTTTTCCATTCTCCATCATTCTAATACTTTGCTCTGTTTCACATCTGTTGCAAGTCCATCAAACCTAAATATAATTTATTCTTCTTCTCTTTCATTTTCTTAATCATTTACTTCAATGTAAAAATTTGATCCACACATCCTCTACCACTTCTAAATGCACATTGTTCTTCACCAATCAGTCCTTCAGTCACTGGACGTAGTCTTTCAACCAAAATGCCAGCATATATCTTCCCTAACACACTCAATAAGCTAATTCCCCATATAATCCTGCAGTTCCACTTATCCCACTTACCCTTATGTAAGGATACTATTATTACTGCTCTCCATCAATCTCACGGAACTATCCCCTTCATAAGATCTTTATTACACAATTTCCAAATCCAATCAATCACCATTTCTCCTCCATTCTTAATCATTTCATTTCACCTGTAATTCCATCTATGCCTGAAGATTTACGAAAGGATACATATGTATCTATTTATATATTTATGTAAGGATATTATTACTGCTCTCCACTAATCTCACCGAACTATTTCCTTCACGAGCGCTTTGTTACAAAACTTCCACATCCATTCAATCACCATCTCGCCTTCATTCTTTATCATTTCACTTGTAATTCCATCTATGCCTGAAGATTAACAATTCTTCAACTTTTTCAGCATCCCCATTACCTCCTCTCTACTAATTACTTCATCCCCAAGATACCATTTCTTCTTGCATCATCAAATCCACTTACATTCACTATCACCTCTTCATTACTACCAATTCTATGCAGATTCGAAGTATTCTCTCCACACTCTTCTCACATCCATTTCATCAATTACGAAATCACCATCCCTGTTCATTATTCCATGAAGATTCCCCTCACTTTCATTCTTAACATTTCTCGCTTCTTTGCAGAAAAGCTTCCTATTCTCTTGTAAGTCCTCATTCGCACTTCTTCCAAACTGTTCATTTACCTCATATTTCCTCCGGCGTATGCAACTTTTAGTTTTCCTTTTTCTTCCTTATATAATTCCAAACATTTCTTTTGAGACATCATCATTTTCTTCTGGCACATTCAACCATGCCTCTCTTTAACTTTTAACCTCTTGCATCACCTCTTAATTTCACCACTCATCGTTGCGATTCTTACTTCCTACTTTAGCACATCCACATACTTCTCTTGCACTACTAACTAAGGCTTCCTTCATTTGTGCCCAGATTTGTTCAGTTTCATCATGCTCACATTCAACTGATTTATTTGCAACTGCTCTTAAAAACTTTTCCTTATTACATTGTTCTCTAACTTCTCACTATTAATTCTACTGCTTCCTAACCTCTTTCTCTCCATCGAATACCATCCCACACCATTAACTTAATTAACTTAATCTTACAAAAAACAACATAATGATCCTATAACCTTATCCCCAGCCCCCTTCAACATCTTCTTCACCAACGCAAAATCAGCCATACTTTTCACTTCGATGCTATTTCTACTTACACCAATTCTAGTATACTTATGAATACTCCTGTGTTTGAAGAAAATATTACTCACACAAATGCCTCTTTCCTCACAGAAATCAATCACCCTCCTACAATTCTCATTTTCTCTCGTGACTCCAACACAATCTGAAGCTCCTACTCACTCCATCGAATACGTCATTCAGATTATCCCAGAAAGTCGCACTCTCCCTCAACATCACTCTAAGATAGACTATATATTACAATTACACATACCTTGACCTCTTTTAACTTAAATTTAACTATTAGAATTCTAGTAATCACCTAAATCACGGAACTGGGCCACATCGACCTATCCTTTGATTGGGAAAGGTCTCATTGAGGTGTTCACGAACTGCAGCACTAAAGTGTGCAGGAGCACCATCATGCATAAACCACATGTTTTGGCGCAACTGAAGAGGTACATCATCAAACAAGGTACGGAGCTCATGTTTCAAAAAGTTTAAATAGATTATGTCATTAAGCCTGGGAGGAAGCTCGAACATAAGTACATGATCATGTAAAATTCCAGCCCAAATGTTTACTGAAAACTGATGTTGTGAAAGATTCTGCTTTATTGGAATGAAAGGATTCTCGTCGCCCAAATGGTGTTCGTGAAACGTTAACGATAGCTGCTCCTGTAAAGTGAGCCTCGTCGGTAAATAAAACCTTCGTTAAAAAGTTTGGATCAATACATTTGTTCAAAAACCATTGACAAATAACAACACGAGGAGCATAGTCACGTGGCAATAGAGTATGCACCTGATGGACGTGGTACGGGTGTAACTGTTGCTCGTGTAGTAACCTCCAAATACTAGATTGGTTTGAATTAAACTGTAGTGACAATTCTCGCGTGCTCTTTTCAGGATCCTCAGAAATTTCATTAAGAACTATTTCTTCTAAATCAACAGTCCTAGTAGATTCGGGGTCTGCCTGCATTAGTGTGCTTTTTGTACTGCAAATACCGTTTCAGACAGGCGTTTTGATGAAATAGTGGCAAAAAAACCTGCGCTTGAACAAAATTTGGTTGGGGATATTTCTCTTGGTACATATGTCTTGCTTGCAGAAACTATTGCAGCGTGCCACCAAACTTAGATGCATGTCCAGCTAGTTTCAGAGTAAATGGAATCACGTGGTAATTACAATCCATATTCAATAATGAAAGAAATACGTAAGAGACACCCACAGTGAATGAGTTACATTGTAATGCGAAACACAAACAGACAGTGAATTTATTGTATATAGTAGTTGGTTGTTTTGGTCAACAATGTGCTGAAATATTTAATGGAAGGAGTAGCTGCTTGTGGAAGAGTTGTTCTTATTTAAATGAGATGTTTCCAATTACTAAAATGTACATTCTCCCTTATTAATAGTCATAATTTATTAAATGTTATGCCATTTGATTCAGCGTACAACAATAGGTGTTTTTTGGTTCCTTAACCTTTTAACCTAAGTCATCCGCTTTCATGGAATGTCGCCTCAAATACTTTTAACGGCCGCCATTTTTAAATTTATGGTAAATTTGATACTTGTTTTTGTCGTCATTAGCACTATGAACAACAGTACTCATCCCAAATGTAGGGTCTGTAACTTATTTGGTTTCGTAGATACAAAATATTTAGTAAAAAGCATATACAGAGAGCCAGACGGAAAACTAAGCACATTACGTCATACCTTTATAGAAACTTTTACCTTTATTTTTGCATTTCTTATCAGTTACCAAAATTTTTTACCATAATTTTGAATCACCCTGATATATATATATTATAATAATATATATATATAATATATATATATATTAATATATATATATATATATATTTATGTATATATATATATATATATATATATATATATATATATATATATATAATATAGGGAATATATATACTATATAAATATATATATATATATATATATAATACTATATAATATCATATATATGCGTAATTAGTTACCCAGAGGGTTGTCACACCCGATTTTTATGAAAATCAAAGGATATACTCTAAAGCGAATAAGAGATAATAAAGAATAGTGAAAACGAAAATTGTTGCTCTCTTTAGGAAAAAGTTACAGCCTCTCAAATTTGTAAAAAACCCCATAGGATTTTATTAAAAAAAAAACCAAAAAAATTTTTTTTTTGAAAAATCACATATATACTCTAAAAAAATATTAATGAAGAATAAGTGAAAGCGAAAATCGGCAGTCTCTTTAGGAAAAAAAGTTACAGCTCTGAAAGTTAAATTATTTTCCCTTAGACTTTCTTATAATAAAAATTAGTGGGCCTCGTGCTCGTTTTATGGCCATCCTAGTTCAGGTTATGATTAGAATTTGTTAATTCTACATAGATTTTTCTCTGTGGTATACTAACAAAACTTATCATAACCTGAATTAGAGGGCCTGAAATGAGACTAACCTGGATTCGATCACATATTGAAAAGTCATATGGGATTGTTTTACACTTTGAGAGGCTGTAACTTTTTTTCCTAAAGAGAGCGACGATTTTTGTTTTATTATTGTTCATTATTATTTTTTTAGGTATATCCTGTGATTTTTATAAAAAATCGGGGGTGACACCCTCTGTGTAACAAATTACCTAATATATATATATATATATATATGTATATATATATATATATAATATATATATATATAATATATATATTTTTTTCTTTATATCTATATATAGCTCTACTTATTAAGATGGAATAATTTAAAAATAAATTTATTGAATCTAATCTGTTTATTAGTAATAAAACTCTTTATATATTATATATTATAAAATTAAAAATAAAATAATTTATTATATATATATATATATATATATATATATATATATATATATATATATATATATATATTATAT
>JABUQX010077031.1:0-2500 GCA_015478945.1 Trachelipus rathkii
GAGGACAATCCTTTTATCAGTAAAAGTCGCATTGGAATCAATATTGAGAAGAGCTGAAGAAAGAAATTACTTTCTGGAAGAATGGCGAAGGTAGATAATTGAAGTTATTTTATCCTATTTTTTTTTTTTTTTTTTTTTAGATATTGAATATACTTAAGGTTTAAATTAAGAATTTTAGGTCGGCTTCTCTCTCTTCTCTCTCTCTCTCTCTCTCCTCTCTCTCTTCCTCCCTCTCTCCTCCTCTTCTCTCCTCTCTCTCTCCTTCCTCTCCCTTCTCTCCTCTTCTCCTCTCCTCTCTTCTCTCCTCTCTCTCTCCTCTCTTCCTCTCTCTCGCTCCCTCTCTCTCTCCTCCCCTCTCTCTCTTCTCCTAACTCTTCTCCCTCCTCTCTTCTCTCTTCTCTTTCTCTCTCTCTCTCTCCTCTTCTCTCTTCTCTCTCTCTCTCTCTCTCCTTCTCTTCTCTCTCCTCCTCTCTCTCTCTTCTCTCTTCTCTCTCTCTCTTCTGCTTTCTCGTTTTCTCTTTCTCTTCTCTTTCTCTTCTCTTTCCTTTTCTCTTTCCTCTCTTCTCTTATCTCTTTTCTCTTTCTCTTCTCTTCTCTTTTCTCTTTCTCTTCTCTTTTCTCTTTCTCTTTCTCTTTCGTCTTTCTCTTTCTCTTTCTCTCTTTTCTTTCTCCTTTTCTCTTTCTCTCTCTTCTTCTTTTCTCTCTTCTCTCTCTTCTCTTCTTCTCTCTCTCTCTCTCTCTCTCTCTTCTCTCTCTCTCTCCTCTCCCTCTCTCTCTCTCTCTCTCTCCTCACACAACTATTATCCCTTACAAAACCCGCCATCACTCCTAATTTATGCACTCTCGCTCTGCAAACTACATTCCTTCCTCCACGTTTTTTACTGACTCAATCCACTTTTCTCGAGTCTATCAGCCGTCAATCCCCAGCATACTCCACTTGCATCCGCTTAACCAACTGATTATCATCCATCCTTTCTACATGATAAACCATCTCTATATACTTTCATTTATTCTCTCATTTACTCCTCTTCACACCACACAAACTCCCTAATGCATTCTTCCCATTTTTATCCAATTTTCTCACCACCTAACACGCCCCTACAATTGTCCATCTGAACACACAACACCTTTAAATCTTATCTCCTCTTATTCCAGCCATAGTTTAACTATTATACATTAACAGATATCAACATACCCTCATGTAAGACCTAGCGCACTCAAGACTTAGCCTTTACATCCACCAACGATTTAAAAGCGCCAGCCACCTTCCTACCATTCACACCTTTCCTACTACACTCATTATCATCCGTTCTCTTTTCATCCAAAATATATCCTAAATAATTAAACTCTGACACTTGTTCAGTTGCTCATCATCCAACATAACTTCCGCGGACTGTCCTCACTCACAACCATAACCTTACTCTTATCTACGTTTACTTTCAAACTTTCTTCAGATTTGCCACACAAGACCAAATCATCCGCATATAATAAGTAGGGCACCCTCCACTCTCTTCCATTCTCTATCATTCTAACCTTCCTCTGCCACCCCCACCTCTAATTCTTTCATAACGCCATCCATATACAAATTGAATAAACCAGGAGACATAACACATCCCTGCTCACTCTGCTATTAATATTAAACCAATCTCTTTCAACTCTTCTTTTCTTCTCTCTCATTTTCGCAATCATTTGTTTCAGTGTAAAGGTTTGATCCACACATTCTTCTACCACTTCTAAAAACTTCACCTTGTTTTCACCCAATCAGTCCCTCAGTCACTCGACGCACTCTTTCGACCAAAATGCCAGCATGTATCTTCCCTACAACACTCAATAACCTAATTCCCTTATAATTCTTACAGTTCCCTTTTCTCCCTTACCCTTATATAAGGGTACTATTACTGCTCTCCTCCATCCTCGGAACTATACCCTCCACAAAAGCTTTGTTACACATCTTCCAAATCCAATCAATCACCATCTCGCCTCCTTCTTGATCATTTCACCAGTAACTTCATCTCTACCTGCAGATTTATCATTCTTCAACTTTCTCACTCTACCCATTACCTCCTCCATTCTAATGACTAGGGTTGGGAAAAAAAAATGTTTTTCAAATCGTGTTTTTTTTTTTATGAAAAAACTTTTTTTTTCATGTTTTTTTCGTTTTTTTCAGCTTTTTTCGTTTTTTTCATTAAATGTATTTTTAAAAATATTAAAGAGGTCTAAATGATATTTCACTTGAATATTTTCATTTTCAAATATAAGGATACTTGAAATTAAGCATATATTCCATTATGATTTATAAAATGGCAGAACTGTCCCTTTCTCTTATATTTTATCAATTGTTGTTCTACCAATTTACAATTTAGTTGTAAGCCTGTTACAGATTGCAGTTTTGTAGGCTTTTTTACTTTCTAATTGTTAACTATGCATTTTGACATTTTATCATATTAATCATTATTTATATTTACTTTTAATATTAATGTATATTATATTTATATAGAAT
>JABUQX010077031.1:5000-15000 GCA_015478945.1 Trachelipus rathkii
TTGGCTTCTAGCAGGCGATGAAGATTTTCCTTGATCAGAGGTGACAAAGACGTTCTGTCCATTTCATCGAAGATTTTCAAAAGCGAAAAACTCTTGGAATCAGATAAAGATCCATTTTTGATTGCGTGATAATTGTAAAAGTTTTCACATCTTGCAGAACTCGGCAGCAGGGGGAATACTTTAGCATGCCCTTCAATAAGTGTAGCTGACGAGCATCTTTTCAGCGATGCAGATCTCATTTACGAGGAAAAGAGAAGCAAACTTCTCCCTTTAAAAGGGCTCAGAAGTTTTAGTTTTTTTAACATAATTTGAGAATTATTAATTTCAGTATTATTGCTACATATAACCTCTTTTTTCAAATGGGTTGAGGCTGGGGAAAGAGAATGGTGGGGTGCAAAAGAGTTCGGTCCCATATCTCTCAATCTGGTAACACAGGTCTGATATATATATATATATATATATATATATATATATATAATATATATATATAGATTATATATATATTATATATATACTATATATATATATATAATATATAATATAGTACATATATATATCATTATAAAATATATATATATATATTATATATTAATATATATATATAATATTAATACTATATATATTATATATATAAAATACTATAACAAACTCCCAAGGCAAGGGACTTTCGCCGCTGTTCAGTTGGTCCAACATTTTCCTTGGCCGAAACTCTAACCCTAGCTCTAGAGCATTTTAGAAAACCATTTCTTTTCGCAATTGTTCGATGCCAGCCTTGGTTAATTACTCTCAGGTAGGGTTTCGCTCTTTCAGTAGAACTTAGCATCTTCTTTCATTAGGCTTCAAAACTAGTTCTACCCAGAGGTCTCCAGAGAATCTGCTTGCTAGGCGCATAAGATCAACACTTGGCGTCCAAGAAGAATACAAGCAAGAAGGAAAGGACCAATTGCTTATCTCTGTCGCCCTATGTTTCCTGACAGCACGAAACTTCCAACCTTCTTTACCTATATATATATATATATATATATATATATATTATAATATATATATATATATATATATTATAATATATACATATATATTATATATTTATATATTATATATATATATAATATGTATATATATATATAATATAATATAATATATATAGATATATATATATATATATTATAGATATATATATATATATATAATATTATATATATATAATATATATATATATATATAATATATATATATATATATATATATATATATGAAAAGTACAGAAGCTAGGACTCTAAAATCCTCATCCTCAATCTGCGGATCCGCATCATTTTTTACTATCCGCATCCGCCGATAGTGATTTTTTACTATCCACATCCGAGGATTAGTAAAAAATCCATCCGTACATCTATAAGTAAGACATAAGAGATCTGCAAGGTCGCAGCGCAATACATGACAAACAAATTAAATTTGAGTTTCTAAACAATGGTATAACCCAATATATGCGAAATTTATTCTTATTTCTTATTATTTTTAGTAATTATAGTAATATGAAAGATTTAACAGATTAAATTTTTGTTTCAATAATAATAATAATAATAATAATAATAATAATAATAATAATTAATAATAATAATAATAATTAATAATCTAATAAAATTTTCGGACTCCGACTCCGACTCCGACTCCCCTTACACAAATAATTTTCGACTCCGACTCCGACTCCACTTGCACAGAAATTTTCGACTCCAACCTGCCGACTCCGACTCCTGGAAAATTACACGACTCCACAACTCCGACTCCACGACTCCGACTCCGCAGCCCTGGCGTAAACTTGGGAGACACTGGAAGATCGCTACTATCAGATAACCCAAGTTGATCAGAGTGTAGTGATAAGGGCGACTTTACACAGTACGGTGAAAGTTGCCGTTTAGGACGAGTATGGGAAAAGGACCAGATGGTTTAGAGTTGAAGACAGGATTAAACAGCGGGAGGATTTGTCACCGTTGTTGTTGTTATTCCTTGTATATGGACAAGTGTGATGCGAGAAGAGATTGGGACATGGAAGGATGCAGAGTTGTTTATTTTGTTTTTGTAATGGCGTACGCGGACGACATTGCTCTGGTTGCAAGAGACAGGGAGACGTTACAAAGAGTACTGATTAGATGGGAGGAGGTGCTGCGACGGATGGGATTGAGGCGATGAAATTGAGGAAACGACCTGAAGTGATGTATGATTTAGCTAGAGGAGAAGGAGAGGAGACTTTTAAACAATAGAGATCGGTGGAAGGGAAAGGATAAAAAGTGCGTGAACTTTAAAGTATCTGGGCGCAAGAGTTACGGTAAACAGCAGCGGAATTGATTGAGGGTAAATATAGGAAGAATAGCGAGCTATCTAGAGGAGTTCGTCAGTTATATCCCCAGCTGAGAAGAAATAGACATGTGACGAGACAGGTTAAAACGTTGATTTATACCCGCCGATTCTGAGACCAACACTTTTGTTTTGGGGTTCGAGTCCTGGACACTTACAACTTAGACAAGGAGCTAAGAGCATCGTAGCGGCGGAAATGAGCGGTGTTGAGGTTGATACAGTGGAGGGTGACCAGAAGAGAGGAGAAGAAAGAAATTAGTGAGGATAAAAGTGGAGTTGGGGGTCGAGGCGGTGAAGGATTGATTGAGAGACAGCAACTGAGATGGTATGGACACATCAGAAGGATGATGAAGAGAGATACCCTGCTAGATTTTTATGCAGCAGCCGCATGTAGAAAGGACCGGCGGGGAACGACCAATTAATACAGGATGGAAGATGGGGGCGAAGATGGGGCTGGACATTGGATGAGATGGGAGGAACATCGACTGTTAAAGAGAGGAGTTCGGTGGGGAAGGCATGCAAACGACAGGGGATGACCCCTACATACAGGCGCAAGGTAGATGAAGAATTTATATATATATATATATATATATATATATATATAATATATATATATATATATAATATATATATATATTATATATATATACTACTATATATATATATATATATATATATATATATTATATAATATATATATATATGAATTATATAATTATATAGATATGAGGACAAGGTGGTTAGGAGTGGTAGAGGATTTGTTGTGGATCAAATCTTTTACATTGAAAAAAATGATTTGATAAAATTGAGGGAGAAGAAAAATAAATGTATTTAGTTTTATGGAATTTTGCAACTGGCGTATGATAGGGTTAATAGGGAAGCTCTTATGGCATGGTGTTATGTTAGTGGTATATGTTGTTGGTGGTAGGCCTTCGAATGAATCAAAAGTCATGTATGACGAGTGAGGCGTGGTAAAATAATGGTGTCAATGGTGATGTTGTTTAGGATTAATTAGCGGAGGTGAGACGGGTTCGTGTGTTATGTCTCTTTGGTTATCCAATTTGTATATGGGATGGGGGTATTGAAAAGAATTCGAGGTGTGGATGCAGGAATCGGGGTTAAGGAAAATGGAGAGGAATGAGATGAGTGGAGGGGTGCCTACCATATATGCGAACTGATTGGTTTTGTCAGGCGAATCTGAAGAGATTTGAGAGGATTGGTAGAGGTGTGTAAAAGGAGGGCTTGAAAGTAAACGTGGTGATAAGAGTAAAGGTTATCGGTTTGTGGAGTGATGACAGGTCCTCAGTGGCTGAAGTCATGTTAGATGGCTGAATAGCAGCTGGAAACAAGTTGTACTGAGTTTAATATTCGGGGTATAGTTGGTATAGAAGCCAGGGAACAGGGATGATGCAGAAGGTGTAGTAGTAAAGTGTGAATGGCAGAAGTTTGCTGGTGCCAATAAATGTTGGTGAATGTAAAGGACAAAGTCTTGAGTGTGGTGCTAGGGTCTTACATGACGGTATGTGGTTACCTGTGTAATGTATAGTAGTGGACTATGGTCTGGAATTAAGAAGTATTAGATCTAAAGTTCAATGTGTTTCAGATGGACAATCTTTTAGGGGCGTGCTAGTGTGAGAAGAATTGATAAAATGAGGGAATGAACATATTAGAGAGTAGTTGTGTGGTGTGAAGAAAGGGGGTAAATGAGAGAATAAATGAAAGTATGTTGAGATTGGTTTGGTCATGTTGGTGGAAAGGATGAATGATAGTCGGTTGGTAAGCAGATGTATAGTGGCGAGTATGTTGGGAACCGACCGGCTGGGAGACCGAAAGAAAAGTGGATTGAGTCAGTAACGAATGTTTGAAGGAGAGAAATGTGAGTTTTAAACGGTCGAGAGGCGAGAAGGCGAGAAGAAAGGTTTATAACAGGAGTGAATGGCGGCGGATTGTGTGAGGGGTATGTTGTGGCCCACCTGGGCCAGGGATGAACCCTTACATTGACGACTTAACGATAGTGAGGGTCCATCGCTGTCCATTGAAGCTTAGGGTTGGAGATTTTCTGACTGCGATGCGTTCTCACTAATTAATGGTACTGAAGGGGCGGTAAGGCTGCGGCTTTCTTTTCGACTTGTGTCATGTTCTTCTACTGCTTTTTCTTCGATGCCCCGTCGCGCACCTTACTTCATCTTGGGAAAAATTAGAGGAAGTAAAAGAAAGAAAGAAAGAATATATTTCATCACCCACCTTTCTCTCCCCTAAAGACTGTAGGGGGGTAGGGCGTTGCATTTGCACTGCGAAACAGAAAAAGTAGAAGAAAATGATGCAAGTCGAAAAGAAAGCCAGCCTTACCACCCTTTATACCTTTTAGTGAGAACCAGTTGTAGGCAAATCAACATATATATATATTATATATATATATAGTATATATTCATATATATATATAAATTATAATATATATATTATATATATATATATTATATATAATATATATATATATATATATATATAGATATATATATATATATAGTATATATATATATATAATTATATAACTAATATATATAATTATATAGTATATATATATATACTTTATATATATATATAGATTTATATAATATATATATATATATATGATATAATATAAGATAATATATATATTATATATATTATAATATATTATATAGTATTATGTATATATATATATAATGCTTGGCGCATACATTATACTTACTCAGTAATTAACAACAATACATTTTAAATTTTATGTTTTAGCACACCCATCTTGCTTTTCTCGTTATATTTTTTTTAATGATAAATAATTCAATAATTTAAATTATTTATTAATTATTAATTATGATATGAAGATGCCTAAAGGTTTTGTTAAAGGCATGCTCAGAATATCAATAAAAAATAAATTAAATGCTTAGGCCCTATGTAGTTAGAGAACAAATTAATTATGTAGAGAGAAAATATACAACAGATGGCAATAAAAGAGACATTAATTCAGTCCTGATATTTATCTAAGAAATATAATTTATATATTAAATCGTGTTAACCAAAACCAAATTAATTGAAATTAAATTGAGGAATTTGCTAATCGTGATTGGTTTTTCTGTATACCTTAAAACAAGCGATAATTGTTTTATAATAATTTTTTATTAAAAATAAGTTGTTACTTATGAATATTTTAATATTTTCTATTATCTGTAAATTTTGAAGATGGAAAGTTAATACAAATGTTAAAATTTTGGATACATTTAGGTTATGTATGCAGATGGTGCTGACATCCCTCTTACCATGATCAAATCTGATGGTGGTTACACATATGATACTTCTGATATGGCTTGTCTTAAGCACAGAATCGAGGAAGAGAAAGCAGATTGGATAATATATGTAACTGATGCTGGTCAATCACAACATTTTAAGGTATAAATTTTCCTAATAAATATATTTTACTCCTTTTTAGATAATGTTAAAATTTTATCTTTGCTTGAGCTTGCTTGATTATATCAGCATGGTTACTATCAAATTGTTTATGCTTCAATTTTGTTTTTATTTATTTTTGCAGTCGTTTTTGTCATGCGGCAAAAGAGCTGGATTTTATGATCCCTCCAAAGTCCGAGAATGATCATGTGACTTTTGGTGTTGTTCTTGGAGAGGATAAAAAGAAGTTTAAAACTAGATCTGGTAAATATTAAAATACGCTATTACATTGTAATGAAATTATGGAAAATAGAGATCATTGGAAGTGTTTGTATTTTAATGAATGTATTTTCTTTGAACCATCTGTGTATATTTGAAGGGAGGAATGATATGGGTAGAATGAAGGAAAGGTATTAATAAAAAAATGAAAAAGGTTTAAAAAAAAAAAAAAGAGAGAGGAAGGAGGGGTTCCTTGGCAACGGCCAGAAATAGTTAAGGAGAGAAAGATTTAGGTATAGGAAGACAGTTTTTATTATTAGGAAAAGATTACAGAAACCTTTCCAGTTTGAATTGGGCAGTTACGTTATATTCAATTTGTATGATATTTTTAACCAGGAGACACTGTGCGCTTGATTGATTTGCTTAATGAAGGAGTTGAACGTTCAGAAGAAATCTTGAAGGAAAAAGAACGACAAAATGCTTTAACCACAGAAGAATTCAATCGAGCTAAAGAAGCCGTGGCATATGGCTGTATAAAATATGCAGATTTGTCCCATGATAGGTTAGTGTATTATATTATATATTATTATAAAATATATATATATATATATATATATATATATATATATATATATATTATATATATATATTATTATACTATAATATATATATATATTATATATATATAATATATATAAGTATATAGTTATCTATATATAATATATATATGTATATAAGTAATATATAATATACTATTATATATATATAGTATATATTTTATTCTGTCTTCCCGCTAAATGTGGGGTATGGGTCCGTAACACGCATTGAAAATGGAAAAGTTAAGTAGAAGTTGAATGGAAAGCACCCCCCCCCCTCGTATCATTCCCTCTATACCCTTAAGTGAAAGCTCGTCGCAGTTTGAAAAATCCACTCTAGGGCTTCACAAGACTGTGACGTTCCTCATTGAGGTATCTCATCAATGTGGGGTTCATCCCTGGGCAGAGCCCACAACCATACCCTCTCAAGAACCCGCCATCCACTAGTAGTTATGCTCTTCTTCTTCTCGCTTTTGCCAAACTCTCATTTCTTTACTGACTATCCACTTTTTAATTTGATCTTCCAACCTGTCGATTCCCAGCGCACTTAGCATAATACATCTTTAACCAATTGACTATCATCCATCCTTTCCATATGACCAAACCACCTCAATATACACTTGTTTATACTCTCATTTACACCTTCACACCACACAATTCTCTATTACGTTCATTCCTCATTTTATCAATTTTATCAAGATAATCGGTCTGAACAGATTGCACCTTTGATCTATACATCTTATTCTATACCATAGTTTCACTACTATACATTAACACAGGTAACAATATATATATATATATTAGTGATGGACGATTATGAATTTCTTTTGCCGATACGATGACGATGACGATTAGAGCAAATTTATCGATGACGAATCACGATCACGGATATCAATGCCAATTAAATAGAAAAAACTATTTTATAATTTCTCTCTCTCTCTCTCTCTCTTCTCCTCTCTCTCTCTCTCTCTCTCTCTCTCTCTCTCTCTCTCTCTTCTCTCTCTCCTCTCTCTCTCTCTCTCTCTCTCTCTCTCTCTCTCTCTCTCTCTCTCTTCTCTTCTCTTCATGTATATATATATTAATATATATATATATATATATATATTATTATATAATATATATATATAATATATATATATATATATATATATATATATATATATATATATATATATATCTATAAGGGTGTAGGCAGGAGGGTCAGGGGGTTCAACCCTCCCGAAAATTATTTTAGCGATCAAAAATTTTTGATTCCTTAAGTCTCAATAAATATAATAATATAATAATAATAATAATAATAATTAATAATAATAATAATAATATAATAATAATAATAATAATAATAATAATAATAATAATATAGAAAATCAGAAATCTGATGTATTTCTGACAACGTTCATACTTAAAATGATCTAAAAATAATAATATAATATAATCATAATAATATAATAGTTAATCAATGAAAATAAAAGTATTTATTATGGAAATGAGGAGACATGCTTGTGGTCCGTAACGATTTCTTAGGTCAAGTGGCTGTTCCTCATACATGTTTAAAATATTTAGACCAGGGACTTAATGTAAGGTTTCCAAGTTTGCAAGATGATAGCAAATTGCTTACCTCAATAAGGATTAAATGATTGGTATGTATAAAGAATTAATTAAAGATAAGGAGGGAGCTGTAATCGTTGTTGGGAATGAGCAGTTTCATTCCTTCTTCAGATAAAGTTTTTCTTTCCTCATTCATTCTTCTAAAACTAATCTTTCTTTCCTCATAATTCCATGGTTGGATCGTGCTTATTCTCTGGCCATAAATCAGGCTAGAGACAGTGCCTATCGAGTGGGGAATAATGTTTTGAGAATTTGTCTTTTCTGTTCTCTTGCTGCTATTCTGTCGTCTCGCCTAATACGTCTTCGGCATTCAGCCTCCCCGGACTAGAAATCGTTGCAGGGATACTCTTCGATCGAGCAATAAGCTTGTGGCTTTTCATCAAAGGACGTGCGCTAAATCTCCTTGGTTCTCCCTAACTGACAAATCTTTCATCTCTAGCAATTTCTGTAAACTGCCTTTCCTTCTCTTATTTGATCTGATCATTGTTTTGCAATTCTCCAACTGAAAGGGCTAATCTCTTCAGCCCCTAGCTCAACTATATTCTCTCATGTCTCATACTAGCGACTTTCCTCCTCAGTGGTTGGAAGCTCTTCATCATGTCCAACCTATTCCGAAAAAAGAGGCTCTGATCCTTCTAACTATCGCCCCTATATAGCTCTCACTTGTTTCTATCTAAGATCTTTGAAACCCTTCTCAACTCCTCTTAGATCATCTGAAATCACTCCGATCGCTCAAGTAGGCTCTCGCTGCATCGAAGTCTACTGGCGATATACTTCCTATCTAACCGATTATGGTTTTTCGCTCTTTAGGAACTACGGGGAGACTTGGGTGGTGCCGCTTGACATATATCCAGAGCATTTGACCGAGTATGGCAACGCGTCACTGCTCTCCAAGCTCCCGTCCTTTGGGTTCATCCTTCCTCTTTGCTTTACTTTATCTTAGCTTTTTCGTGTGTACAAATCGCCTCAATATCGTCTGTTGTTGCATGGGGCGATTTCTTCTTCTTTTCTGTCAATAGTGGTGTTCCTCAGGGTTCCTGTTTTATCTCCTACTTTATTCCTACCTTTCAATTAATGATCTTTCTCACCTGCACCTCTAACTCTATCCACTCTATTCACGATGATCGGCCCTTCATTCTTTAACTTATATCAATTCTACTCCCACTTTTCCTTCTGGATTGCCTCTCGTCTTTAATCTTTCCGATTTTATTCTCGCTGATGGATTGAAATCATTTGTTAAATTCATTCTTTAAAACCCCAACTTTTACAAATCTCCTTCTCCAAAATACTTTCTTAACTTTCCTGTCTCTTTCGAACGGTTCTGTCGTCTCTCCTGTTGACAATGTAAACATCCTTGGCTTAAAATGAACAAAATGTCTTGGAAACTCACATCAACAATGGTTTTGCTAGGGAGGCTCCAAAGAACTGGAAGTTTCTGTTTCAGGACTGTTGAGAATTTCCTCTTCTTCTCAGTGCTCTTGCTTTACAAAGGTCTCATCCGCCCATGTATGGAGTACTGCTCTCATCTGGGGGGGGGGGCTCTTGTTTCACCCGGCTTTTGGACAGGGGTCGAGTCAAAAGCCAAAAGGCTTATAAACTGTTCTGCATTTTCCAGTTCACTCGACCTCTATCTTTGGCAAGCGATTTGTTGGTGCTTTAAATGGCTCTCTCCTAATAGGTAACGCAGCGGCAAGTTGCTCGAGGAATTTATACTCGCGTACCACCAGCTTTACGACGCCTTCGTAGCAACAATAGGTGCTGTATCTTCGCACGAGTATTGTATTGACATTGGTCGAATATTC
>JABUQX010077031.1:20000-25739 GCA_015478945.1 Trachelipus rathkii
CTTATCGGGTGTGGAAAAATTATCGTTCTCCGCTATCATCTATATTGCCAATTTTCTTGATATCAGCTAGCAAATCGTTTTGCAGGGAAACTCATCAACGAGCAAGCGGACTTTCATTAACGAAAATGCGCTGACCTCCTTGGTTCCTCCTACTGTCAAATCTCTCTGGGCTCTTGCCAAAAACAATCTCTAACAACTTCTGTAATCATCCTTTCCTCTCTTATTCGCTCTGATGATTATTTTGTTAATACTCCAACTGAACAAGGACGCAATCATCTCTTTGGCCTCCTTTTTTCATCTAATTAAACCCTGGACGATTCTGGTATTCCTCTTCCTCCTCTTCTTCTCTCAGGTTGTCCGCTATGCCTTTACCTGCCATTTCATTTGATCGGGTGCTGATGCTCCTGAAATTATGAACGGTTAGGAAGGCGGTGTGGCCCGGTGGCATCTCTCTGAGTTTTTGAGGAAGTGGTGCTTCCGTGCTGACTCCACCCCTCGTTCAACTATAATTCCTCTATGCCTCAATACTAGCACTTTCCCTCAGTGTTGGAACGCGCCACATGTCCACCTATTCCGAAAAAATGGATGCTGCCTCTGATCCTTCCTAACTATCGCCCCTATGAGCTCTCACTTGTATTCTTTCTATGAAAATCTTTGAAACCTTTCTCAACACTCATTTCTTAGATCATTCGGGAATCACTTCTTCTTCTTTTTGTTTAACATTTTGGCTTGAGGAAGTCGAAATCTACTGGCGATATATTTCCTATTTAACAGATTTATGTTTTCCGCCCTTAGAAACTAACGGGAAGACTTGTGTGGTGGCGCTTGCCATAATCCAAAGATTTGACCGGGTATGGCAGCGTCACTGCTCTCCAAGCTCCCCTCCTTTGGGTTTCGCTTCATTCTCTTTGCTTACTTATGTCAGCTTTTCTTTCTCTCAATGTTGGCTGTTGTTGATGGGCGACTTTTTCTTTTTCTGCCAATAGTGGTGTTCCTCAGGGTTCTGTTTTATCTCCTACTTTATTATTGTTTTTCATCAATGATCTTCTCACCTGCACATACAACTTATCCAATCATATGTCGATGACTTGACCGTTCATTCTTCAACTCATATCAAATGTCTTACTCCCTCTTTTACTTCCTAGAATTGCTTCTCGTCTTAAACTCCTCTCCGATTCTATTCTCGCTGATCTGGATATGAATTTCAGGGTTGGTGGTCCGTCTCAAAGCTTGATATTTAATTCTTAAAAACACCAACTTCTACAAATCTCTCTTCCTAAGACACTTAACTTTTCTATTCTTTCGACGGTTCTTCGTCTCTCCTGTTTGACAATATACACATTCCTTGGCGTAACAGTAAACAAAAAAAATGTTTGAAAATCCTCAATCACAGAGGTTGCTAGGAGCGGCCTCAAAGAAAACTGGATTCTGTTTAGAGTGCGATGAACTTTTTTCCTCTCTCAGTTTACTCACTATACAAGGTACTCATCCGCCCCTTATCGAGTACTGCTCTCATATCTGTGGGGGGGCGGGGCTGTGGTTTTCCATCGGCCTTTTGGATAGGGTCGTAGTCCAATGGCCAAACAGACTTATAAACTGTCCTGTACTTTCTAGTCACTTGACCCTTTAATATTGCGGGCGCGATGTTGGGTAGCTTTAATCCGTTTTCTATACGGTACTGTAGAGGGCAAGATTGCTCGAGGAACTATTTCACTCGCGTACCACCACTTTAACGACGCCCATCGTAGCACCAGGGTGCTTGTTGTCGGCTACATGAGTTTTTGTTGATGTTAGTAAATCCAGACTGGTTCGCTGTGCTGTGCTTCTTTCTTTCCTGCACTCTGTTCTGGTGGGAATTCCTTCCATCAATCTGGTGTTTCGCTACTCAATGTTTAATTTCCCCTCACTTTAAAACCTGCGTCTGTGCCCATCTGCGTAATTGCCGTTTAGCTGGATTTTTCACGGTTTAGCCGCATTCTTGTGTGCTGTGGGGATCCCGTACATCCACTCCAAAAAAAAAAAAGCACCCACTCCTTGAAATAGTTCTGCCTGTGAGCGCGTGACAACTGTAAAAAATAAATAAATTAAGAGGTTCTAATAAGGAATTCATTAAGTTAGCTAGCTGAACCCCACAAGAATGGCATCTCCGACGTTGAACCACTTCTAGAATGCAATTAAATAAAGGCATAACCGAGGAGCTTGCTCGCTTGACAAAAAAAAAAAAAAAAAAAAAAAAAAAAAAAAAAAGAGACAGAGAAGTGGAAGCGCCTTATCTGCACCCCTGGCAACAGCACTGATAGGGACGATGGTGGCTTTTCAGCAAATAAACCTTCTGAAGATGAGGATTTGGATATGTTAGACTTGATAAGTTCATGCCGAAATTGCATTGACATCTCATCCACCTTCAAAGGAATCACACCAGGGAACCTCAAATCATAAAAACTGAAGAGACAGTCATACAGGGCAAAGATAATTCAAATCTTGCAGTCTTGTGAAAGAGGAGATGATGGCTCTTACGAAATAGAGAGGCTGCCTACAGAAGAAATCCTTTCAATGCGGTGGCATGAAAATGGGTCAAGGTTTTCATTTATTATCAGTGCTTGCAGGGAAATAATTATCAGCACTCCTTCATCAGTCGAGAGATAGCGTATTTATAGTGTAGGTAGAATGTAAACACCCAAAAGGAAACACGTCTCTCGTCCAGATTACTAGTGAAGCATTATGTTTTTGCAATCACAAGTTTGTGAATTTTTGAATTTGAGTATTGAATGAAATTCTTATCTTAAGGAGTATTTTATTATTGTCATGTTTGAGTAAATTAGGTTTTGTTTTTATTTTAACTTTTCGGCTGATTAATGGAGGTCTCGTCTCTTCTTTCATTTTTATTCTTTATATTGTAGCTAGGTAAAGAATCTTCTTGTAAATTGTAATCATTGTATAATAGAGTAAAAAGCTAGTGTCTAAACTTTGTTAATACTTACTTGAAAATGGGAATGGAAAGTGAAATTTTTTTAAAATAAAAAACATAAAACATGTTATTAATAAATTATATTTGAATTATTATTCCTTAAAGGTACTATTTTAATTTATAAAATAAATATGCTTGGGCACAACCAAATATGAAATATAAATGACTAAGTATTGTTGTACAGGGAATGCAATCTCTCGAGTCTGCCTAGCAGTGCAAATGTTCTATCTTATTACGGTGTATTTATTATATTAATTAAAGTATCTGGTATCGGTATCGGTATCGGCACCTTAAAAAAATAGAGTATCGGTATCGGTATCGTCCTCTTTTCTGGCAACATACTACTGACCACCATTTATCTAATAGCATCATACATATGATTAAATACACACACCTCTCTAGATTAACAACTGTTACAGACTCCCTACTACTCATATCCGCTGTGTGTGGGGGAGAAAGAATTGCCACAGTCGTATGTCCTGCGTGTCGGAGAAGGCGACTAAGGAGGGTGGTAGTTGGGTTGCTGCCTACTACCATCTATTTTTTGCCAGGAATGCTAATGAAGGCCTCGGAGAAGGTCGTGAACCGCCGTAAACGGCTTCTATCTTTCGGCGAAATTGTATGAATCGTATGGGTACATGGGAATGTAGAGGAATAAATGTTGAGAGAGAAAGAGGGAGAGAGTTGATTGGATGTTTTAGAAAGGGCAAATTTGATTTGCGCGTGGGACTGATAAAAAAACCAAAGGATGAAGGAAACAGGTTGAAAATTGAGTGGTGTGGTGGTGAAATGTGTTTGTGCTGGTGTGGAAAGGAATGAGAGAGAAGAGAAGGAGGTTGCAATTTTCATGAGTGACCTGTGGTACAAGGCTATGGAAGACTTTGTGTGTGTGAGTCCTAGAAGTTTCTAATGGTTAAATTTAAGTTTGAAAGTCAGGTATGTGTGGTTTGTGACGTATGGTCATCTGAGGGAAAGCGTTGAAAGAGAGTACGATTTTTGGGAATAATCTGAATGTTCTGGCTGGGGTGAGTAGGAGCTTCAGATGATTGTGTTGGGGGGACTGAATGGTTGGATAGGTGATCAAAAAAAGGGATGGTATAACAGGTGGGTTTTGGGGTGGTCGGGAGAACATGAGAATGGTAGGAAGGTGACTGATTTCTGAGGAGTGAGGTATGTGTGTAAGTAATACTTTCTTTAAACACAAGAGTATCCATAAGTAAACTAGAGTTGGTGCTGGTAGAGATGGTATCGAATGTGAAAGTATGGATTGATTTTGTGTTCGGTGAAGAATGGAGAATGTTGAAGTATGTGTTGATGTTAAATCAGTGAGGGTTTAGGGAATTGGGATTATCGGATCGTTATGTGTTCTAGTAAAATTAAGTTGTCGAGGGCTGGTGGATGAGGAAGGTGAATACGAAGGAAGTAGGTTAAGTTAAGAGTGAAAAGTTAAGTGAGCAAGACAATAAGGATAAGGATGTAAGAGCGCTCGCTAGTAAATCGGGTGAATGTGAACAAAGTTGATACCTGTGAAACAAATCTGGGGGCAATGAAGGAACATTATTAGTAGAGCAAAGGAAGTATGTGGATGTGCTAAGTAAGGAAGTAGAATGTTACAGTGAGAATGGTGGAATGAAGAGTGTATGAAAGCGGTTAAAAGGTAAAAAAGAGCGTGGTTGAATGTTACTAAAAGCAAATGATGAAGTCTCAAAGAAAGAAATCTTGGAATTATATAAGGAGGAAAAAGAAATACTATAAGGTGTATACGTAGGAAGAAAACAAGAGGTTACAATGAACAGTTTGGTAAAGGAGGATGAATGGCGAACTTAACAAGGGAATAGGAAGCCTCTTCTGGAAGGAAGCGCGAAAGGTTAAGATGAGAATAAGGGAATCTGCTTAAAATAATTAATAGGGATGGTTCTATATTGTACTGATGAATGGATGTGAGGGGAGTGTGGAAAGAACACTTCGAAAATGTGCACAATATTAACAGTAATGAAGAGGTGATATTGAATGTGTGTGGGTTTGATGGGTGCAGAAGGAATATGGTATTGGGGATGAGGTTCTTTGTATGAAGGAGGTAATGGGTAGAGTGAAAAAAAGTTGAAGAGGATTGTAAATCTGCAGTTATAGATGAAATTACTGGTGAAATGAATCAAGAACGGAGGCGAGATGGTGATTGATTGGATTGGAAGTTGTGTAATAAAGCGTTTATAGAGGGTATAGTTCCACGGGATTGGAGGAGAGCAGAGCGGTATAGTACCCTTATAAATAAGGGTAAGGGAGAAAAGGGGAACTGTAAGAAATTATAAGGGAATAAGCTTATGAGTGTTGTAGGGAAGGTATATTCTGGTATTTTTAGTCGAAAGAGAGCGTTGAGTGACTGAAGGACTGAATTTGGTGAAGAACAAGGTCGTTTAGGAGTGGAGGGATGTTGTGGATCAATCTTTTACATTTGAAACACATGATGGAGAAATGAGGGAGAAAGAAGAATAAATTGTATTTAGGTTTTATGGATTTTGCAAACAGGCGTATGATAGAGTTATAGGGAAGGTTATGGGCAGGTGTTTTAGTGATATAATGGGTTTTGGATGGTAGGCTTCTGAAATGGGAATCAAAAGTATTGGTTATGACGATAGTGAAGCGTGTGTAAGAATAATGGTGTCAATGGTGATTGGTTTAGGATTAATAGCGGAGTGAGACAAGGTTGTGTTATGTCTCCTTGGTTTTTCAATTTGTATATGGATGGGGTTATGAAAGATTTAGAGGTGGGG
>JABUQX010077032.1:0-12500 GCA_015478945.1 Trachelipus rathkii
TTTTGATAGTGTACTGGCGTGATTTATAAAGCAATGGGCCCATGGCGGCAAATTATGGAGGGCGGAATATTTTTTTAAAAACTTACATGTTGTATTTGAGTTGATATACATTAGTATCAGTCCTTCCTTTCTACTATCAGTGGACTCTATCTTTAATTTATCTTCGGTTTTTTTTTAGCTATATTTATATACTACCTCACTCTTCCTAGGTTCATTATACTCTCACTTTTCTTTATTCTTATATCATATCTATAGGATACTTTTACAGCTTGTCCTCTTGATGTGTCTATTTAGATTATCACTTCATTCTTAATTTAAGCAATCTCGTATTACTATACTCTCTTATTCGTTCTTATATGCCTGGCATCCGCTACGTCTGATTTTGTTACTTATCTATATGTCATTTATATGCTTATGAGTTCTCTTATATTCCTCCTATTTACTATACTATTCTTATTAATATCATTTATTTTACTACTGTCTATTAGTCAATACTAACTTATTCCTTACAGATAGGTCTTATTACCGGAATTATTCTCACTCTAATCATCATATCTTTTATTTGCTTTCATTTTATCCTCCTCCTATACCTTACTTTACACTTTCTCCTCTTTACGCTTGCCTATATATATAATATACTATCTATCAGTTTATCGATACATTTAAAATTTACCTTTAAATTATATTTTATTAATTCGCTCCCCATATATCTTAATTTAACTATTAATACTAATTATATATAATATATATACTACATAATATATATATATATTTATGCTAGGTATATCTATTTAATATATAATATATTTAGTCATACTATTTTATCTTCATCTATTTATAATCTAACATATTATGTTATAATAATGTGTTTTGAATTATTATAAACCACAGAAAATATGAGTTGCCTCTTTTCTTGCAGGTTCTTTGCTGATACATACGTGTTAGTCTCGTTATCAATATTTGGTATTATTTAGTGTTTGTACTATATTTTGGTATTATATGGTGCTCTTTCATTTCGTTCCTTGTTTTTACTATTATTATTCTAATTATTTTTTATATTTCTAGTGAAGATATACATTTAAAAAATTTATAAATTATACAATTCAAAATTAAATAATTTTTATATGTCTTTCATATTTTGATTTACGAGTGAGTGTGGCTCAGAACGTGGAATAGTTAATGTTGTTAAATCACATTTGAAGCTAATACTCATTCCCGTTTTGGAGATTTGGCATCATCTGCCAGCGTTGTACTGTTATATATGCTATTATGCTCATGTGTGTGTGAGACTGTACAAATATATGTACAATCGTTGTATCATGTTGCTGAACGGCTCTATCGCAACTGTGCAACTAGTCTTATATTTCAGAGCTTCTTTATAAATCTGATGCCCTACGATTTATTATCATTAGAAGTCATATATATATCATTCCTAGGATACTTATTGCCTTCTTGTATTTTCTTAATGTATTTATGGGGTTAGTGACTTCGTAATATCCGGATTACTAATTCATATTATTTAATCATTATACTATGCAATGATCTACTTTATATTATACTTAATATATTAATATATTTAACTTCATTTACATTTCTTTATTTATATTCTATAATTATTAATTACATTAAAATTAATTAAAAAAATTTAGGATTTATTTCTTAATATTTATGACTTAAGGCTACTGAATCTATAAGATATTGCCCGTTTTCTGTATACTATAATTAGGCTCCCTAATGATGCAGCTATGGGTTTTATTTTTGTCAATGCAACTACCCGAAAATTATTTCATCATTAACTTGGTTGAGTTTAATTTTCTTTTTATCTTCAATTGCTCGTTAGTGTTTGTTCCATATATTTAATATAGTTTTTTGTATGTTATATCAACTACTACTAATGATTCCCCCAATTCTTAATATTGTTCATTTTGAGGTCATCTTGGCCCTTCTTTTATGAGGGGAAATATTGTCCACAATGAGAGTAATTTGTTTATTGCTCGCCAAATATATCTCAGTGCCGTGTGTTTCGTCTTTCGTTGAGTATGTTGAATCGTATTATGTATTGTTTTTTTTATTGGTCATGGATGCATCTCTTACGTTTTGTGAAGTATCCAAGAGTTAAGTGATCAGGATTTCAATTCACAGCTTTGCAAATCAAGCTATGAAGAGAAAGGTTGAATCTTAAGTAATTCAATTCATTGTATTGTATAAACTAGTGGCCTGGGTATCGTGATAAAATTCATATATTTTTTTTTTTTATTTTACAGAGATATAACATACTATTCACTCTACATAGGGCTAGAGCCCTAATAATGAGTGAGGTCCGAGCAGGACGAAGCCTATAGACCCAATGGGGATAATAGCTCTAAATCTCTATACTCAAACGTACCAGTTATTTTGGCGACCTGGGACCTTCTTCGCTTTGTAGCTTGGTCGAGATGTCTCAACTACCTAATTCTAAGGAGTATACTTAAGGTGCTGCATTTTATATAAATATCTTAATTTAATAATTTTAAGCTAATAAATGAAAAAAATATCATCTACATATCTAAATATCATCATATTTCTACACACACATATTATATATATATATAAGGAATTCAAATATATATATGGTTTTTATAAATTCTTATACTATTGCTATTATCAATTGACATGGCAATATCCAATATTTAAGCAAAGGGATTCTCTTTATACATCTTAATTATTTTATGTATATCTTGTATTGCTTTACTATTACTATAACAGTATATGCGGCATGATGTAATGTCATATTATATATAGATAATCAATTATTTATAATATTTTTTCTCTTTATCTTAATATTCTTGGTTATCTGAATTTTATATACTATATTTTCAACACTATTATATTTCAAATAACATTTAAATACACTAATATTAATAACTATTCACTATTTAAACTATATAACATAGCTCCTCCCAATTTATTATAATACTGAGATTTGTATTAAAACTACATTATGTTTGGGGGTGTCGTCATGCTACATTAGAATTTTGAAAACGCTAATCCACAGTTGTGCAGTGAAGACAAAAAACTGTAGGATGTTCCGAACTCCAAGCCTGTTTAATCGAGAGTCCATTTGTGAGACTAGCTGATTCTGGTGTCAAGGTTGTACAAGCAAAAGAGACCTATTTTGTCGTTGGTCATAAATATATTTTTTCTAAAGAACACGTAACAATAAAAATTTGTTACTTCACAGTTTTTAAAATTTAACATTAAATAATATTAATTATTTTTAATTTCTAAAAATTTTCAAATTAATGTTGCGAAATATTTTAATTCGATTATTATTTCAAAAGCTCTTTCTGTCTTGGAAAGTTTTATCATTTATATATATGCCAATTATCATTTTATTTTTATACCAACCATTTCGGAGAGAGTATATTAATTAGGTCTCTTTAGATTCTTCTCTTTCTAGATGTTTTCTCTGCTATTTTCTTTCTGTTCCTTCTAGTTGTAAGCACGTCTTGACCCAACGACACCAGAATAATATATGCATCGACTTATTACATTACTGTCGAGAATAGTGACCAGGTAGACGAAGCACAAGACAAAGATATCTATACCAAGCGATGATCCATTATATTGGAAGTATAGTGAAGCCACGCGAGACTACTTTGCAAAAAATGGGGTTAATCAAAATTCAGACATAGATTTTTTTTAATTCTAAGAGAATTTATCCAGATAAAAGTAGATTCTTAACAAAATCCTTGTTTGAACGAAAACTTTTGAATGGAGATCGATGTTGTGAAACGTGACTATTTAGTGTACTCTAACAGTCAAGGATATGTCTTTTGTGGTCCGTGTAAACTTTTTGGAGGCGGTGTTGTATCTCAGTTTGTAACAGTAGGATTTAACGATTGGAAGCATGGCAATACAAGATTGACTAAACATGAAAATTCCGTTCACCATCGTGATTGTATAATGATGCTGAAGAGACTAAGTAATTCATTATAAAGAATTGACAAGCAGCTGCTTTCAATTAGAAGAAGAAGTAAAATATTGGAGAAATGTACTACAAAGAGTTATTGCTGTTATTAGGAAACTTTCCTCAAGGGGGGGTTACCATTCCGAGGCGATGATGAAATAGCTGTCTCTGTTCGAAATGGAAATTTTATGATGTGTCTGGATAACCTTATTGCAGAATTTGACCCTTATTTTTTTTACAAAATCACCTATCTCAATGTCAAAATTTTGGCAAATGAAGCACTTCTTATTTATCACATAGCACCTACAAAGAACTTATCCAAATTATGGCTAGAAAGGTAATCAGTGAAATAGTGAATGAAATTCAGGAATAGTTAATGCTTATATTTTTCTATTTATTTATTAGTTGATTTAGTTGCATCTGTATGGTATTCTTAATAATATCGATTCTATCTGACTTTTTCATATGTAATATTAATGAATATGTATTATATTCAATAAAAGGTATACGCCTGATAAGAACGCTTTTGTTAGGATTTATTAAATTATTGGTTCATTTATCAGGTAAAGAACTATGAATAGTATGATAAATAATCTCATGCAAATTAATTAGACATAAAGCAGTTTTCAATGTATTTTAGTGATGTTTCAGTTTGTAAGGTTTATTAGATTTGGTGCAGCAAGCTAGTAACAATCACTGGTCAATATATACATTAATTATGTCCATTTTTACTATACATAATGGTTCAGCTCATTCCTTAATTTAATGGATTCTTAGTCTTTGCCACATATGTTGATAATTCTAGGCGGTTTTCTTTTTTGTGTTTTGGCTTCAAACAGAATTTTATTATAATTTTATTTACTTTCGGGATCTATCTCTATATGATATGTAATTCTTTTTATTACTATATCGACGACGGAACTCTATTCTTCAATTAATAAAGAATTAATTATGTCCGTAAAATACTCATGTTTGGTATTATTTTAGTGTGTGGTATAGACTAATAATTTTGAAGCATGAAGCCTTAGTGTCATCAATCTAAGTCTAAAAATAAGGTCTTTGGTAAAGCTTATTGTTTAGGGGCTATTTATAATTATTCTATATTTTTCTTCTTATATTTTATTCTCTAATTATATATATTATTTTTTATATATATTTTTATATTATATATCTATTTATTATTTTATATTATTATTATTTTTTTTAATATCGAGGGACGGAACGACGGGGGATACAAAATTAGAAGAGCCATGCATTTGATAAAGAGCTTCTTTCTAGCATGAGTTGTTAAATTGGAATGGTTCTGAGGAGGTTGTTGAGCGTGATCCATTGAAATTTAAGAGGGTTTGGTAGGTATATTATAGATGGATTGGTATAATATGTATATTTAGCCCGAAGAAGGCCGGTTTGGTGTTAAGTAGTTATTAATGTCGTTCTTGTGACATATTTAATTGTTAGATATGGGGATGGTTATTGGGTATCATATCATTTTTTTTGATAGAATTGGTTGGATTTTTAGTTTCGTATTTACACGCCTAGGGCGTTGTGGATTTGCATGATATGTTTGTTAGTGGGTTGATGGGAAGTATGTGCCTGTGGTTTTATGTTATATTTTCTAAGTTCTATATATGTGATTCTAAGAGTGGAGTTGATTGGGCTTATGTGGTAGAGGGGTTTCCATGATCATTGCGTGTTCTTTGTCTATTTGATTTGTATAAGTCTTTTCCAGCATTGGCGTTATATTATAACTGTGTTGGGGGAGAAGGAATGCCAGTGTAACTGTTTTGTGTGTCTGTAGAAGGATAGGGACAATGTGGTAGTTGGGTTGCTGAAATAATTTGCAGAGTGATGCATGTTCAGAGGTGTGATTGATAAGGATTCTACTTTTTTAGAATATATAATCATAATGGGTAAAGAATGTAGAGGAATATGTGAGAGGAGAGAGGTGATGATGTATTTTGAGAGTAATTTGGATTTGTTGCGTGACAAAGATGAAAGGAAGAAGTGAAGCCTAGTGGTGTGGTGTGAATGTATGTGTGATGGTGTGGAAGGAATGAGAGGGGGAGGAGTTGCATTTCTGATGAGTGACTTGTGGACTGAGTATGGTGATTTTGTTGTGTGAGTATCTAGAATTTAATGGTTAATTATGTTTGAAGGTTATGGTTGTGTGGTTGTGAATATGGTATCTGAGGGTGATGTTAGAGAGTGAGATTTCTGGGAGAATTGAGATGTTTTGGTGGAGTGAGTAGGACTTCAGAGTGATTGAGTTGGGTGATCTAAATAGTTTGGATGATCGAAAAAGGGATGGTATGATACTCTGGGGTGTAGGAGAAAATGAGAATGGTAGGGTAGTAGTGATGTGTTTTGTGAGAAGAGAGGTTGTGGTGGTTGTATTAGTTTTAAAACCACAGAGTTTCCATAAGTAATAGAGTGGTGTAGGTGAGCATGGTATTGGAAGTGAGTATGATTGATTTGTGTTAGGTGAAAAGAGATAGTTGAAGTGGTGTTTGATGTTTATAGTGAGGGGGTTGGGATGGGTTTTGGATTTTAGTTGTTTCATGTAGGTTAAGTTAGTGGGGATTGGTGGAGAGGAAGTGATATAGGAGGAAAGTGAAAGAATTGAGTGGAGTGACAAGATAATAAGGATATATTGTAGAGTGTGTGCAAATAATCTTTTCATGTGAACAACTTGAACGAAAAATTGGATGATTGAGGAGTTGCTAGTAGTGCAGAGATTAGCGTCAGTGGGGTGACTTGGAACTTTGGTATAGAGTTGTCTCGTTTCTAATGCCTTTTTGGAAAATTTTTTCTGATAGGCATAAAGTGGTATAAGAAAAAAACATAATAATGTATTCTAAAATAATAGTTTTTTAAGAGTTTAATAAGTTAGTCATTTGGGAGTTGAGAGTAGTGAGCATCTGTTTATTCTCTTTACTTCTAACTTCTTTTTATTTTATTTTTTCTTAATAAATACTTGTTTAATATTAAATGTCAACTTTTTGAATATAATTTTCTAAAAGAATAAAGATGTGGTGGTCGTCATTCGTAGATCTTGGATAATTTTCGACTTCCATTTTTATATATTTCATTTTTTTTTTATTTTTCTTAATTAAGTATTTTTTATATTAATTATTATAATATAAATGTCATATTATATATAAGAGACAATGGTGGTCGAGTATATATTTTTTCGGCGGGGGTGAATGGACAGTTTAGAGTGATTTTGCATGTCTTGTTTGGGAAATTTTTGAGTTTTAAGCTAATATGGTGTAATCTGAAATATTAAAATATCAAATTTTTTCATTTTATAAAAGTTAAAAAATATATTTAAGGATTTTATTGAATTTGTTCCCTAATTTATTATATTTTTAAAATAAAATTCTAGATTAAGGATGTTAATAAATTGTGTAATATAATTATTTATAATGAGGAAAATTTTTATTTTATTTTTTTTTATTAATTTAGGTGGACTGATCACCTCTAATAAGTCGGGCCGGTCTGCGACGCATATGTGGAAGTGCTAGTAGGTGGTAAGATTCAACAGTGAATGTGGATGAGAGGTGATGAAAGCATTAAGTAAAAAAAAAGTGTTTGAATGTACTAAAAGCCTAAGAAAGGTGTTTGAAACTATATAAGGAGAAAGGAGCTGAAAGTGGAAAGGCCTATGTAGGAGGAAATTGAGTAAATGACGTTTGAGGAAAGATGATTAAAGGGAATGAAAGTTTTTGGAGGAGCAAAAGGTTAAGATGAGAATAGGGGAATTTCCTTAAATGATGATAGGTGTTTCATAATGTGAATGATGTGAAGGAAGGTGTAGGAGAGAAACTAAAATGTGAAGAAATTGGCAGGTATGGAGTGATCGTGATTTTGGGAGGGTTTTAATGGTGCAGAAGGAAAGGTATTTGGGGATGAGTATTAGTGGAATGGTATGGGCTAGAGTGTGAAGTTTGAGAATGTTAATTGCAGGCATAGATGGAATTCTGGTGAAATGGTTAAGAGGAGCAAGATGGTGATTGATGTTTGAAGTTTGTGTACAAGATTTATGTATAGTTTTCTGAAGGATGGAGGAGAGATTAATAGTACCATATAGGGTGGGAGGTAGGGGATGTAAGGATTAATAGAAGAGGAATAAATTGTATTTAAGTTTTATGGATTTCAACAGGTATGATAGGACTACTAGGGAAGCTCTATGACAACTCTATTGGCAGGTATATAATGGTGTTGGTGGTAGGCTATTGTGGATTAAAGTATGTATGGATGAAGATAGTGGAATTGTGTAAGAATAATGTCTAAAGTGATTGAGTGGTGTGAGGATTAGGGTTGGGATTAAAAAAACCGTTCGTTTTTTTCTAAAATAAAAAGTTTTTTTTTAAAAAGACAAAGGCAAGTTTTTTGTTTTTTTTTTTTTTTTAATTACTTTTTTTTTCATATATATAAGTTTTTATTTTTATTAATTAATACATAATAAACTTTGTTAGACGGTATGATTTTTAGTGATTTTATTTTTAAGTTTTTTTTGTGATATTATTATTAATTTAATTTACTGATTTGATTATTATTATTTTTTAATTATTTTTTATTAATTTTATTATAATTAGAACTGTTTATGATATTATTATTATTGATTATCTATTATTATTATTTTTATTATTATTTTAGTATATTATTACTTATTTTATTTTAATTTTATTATTAATATTATTATTATTTTTTATTGATTATTTTTTTTTTATTATTATTATTATTATTTATTATTATTATTATTATTATTATTATTATTATTATATTATTATTTTTATTTATTTTATTTTATTAGTTATTATTATTATTATTATTATTTTTTATTATTATTATTATTTATTATTATTATTTATTATATTTTTTTATAAATATAATATATATATTATATATATTTATTATTTTTAGTTATGTATAGTATTTATTGAGTTAGTTCAGTTTTAATTGATATAATTAGTTATATATATATTATATATATTAATATTTTATATTATATTATTTTATATTTATTTTTTTTCTATAGCCTGTGGTATATTACCGTCCAGGCATAGAAAGAGTGCAGCATTGATATCAGTATCAGTCACTGGCATGATTACACTCCTGGTACCATTACCTGCAGCCCTAGTACTAGAAATCATAGTGTTTAGAGATCGGACGGCTCATTGTAAATGTCGTGTAAGTGTTCATTTGGAGGTGGGAAAATATCCAACCGCATTTTTGGTTATTTGCACTTTATTCCTGATCTGCAACTACTTTTTGTCTTCAGAGCATTGTGTTATTGACTCATCCTTTTTCTTGATTCAGGTGGTTTAACACCTCCAAATACGTGCTTAACCGGACTATATTATCTTTAATGACCAAATCTCACTACTTTATTTATTCCCATTTACCTTTTTCAACACACCAATCTTATATGTTTTCTTTCATTTTATATTTTTACATAGATGCTAAGAGTTGTCATTGAACTATGAACTTTAGATTTACTTCTTATTCCGCCGATGTCTCATGTATCTACTACAAGGTTAAGAAATGCGTTGTAAGACAATAGCTCAAAGACTTAGTTTATACATTCAGATTTTATTGCAGCACTTTGCTGGATCAAAATGATATTTTTAAACCTTAATATTTAACTAGACAATTGTTTCTACGTGCTCCATCTAACATATTCAACTGATGACAGTATACCAAATACTTATCTTATGTGGTTTTACTATAATGTGTTTCAGCAATTGTGCAAATTCTTAACAAGTTCCTAATTTTCAATTGAACAAACATTATCCGCATATATAGGATAGGGATCATCCATCTCATTTCTATTCTAAAATTTCTGTAGCCACTTATTATTCATGAAATAAATCCAATTGAATCCAGGAGACATAAAACATGCTTTCCGCTATATACTAAATATTTTGCACATTTTATTTTTTAAGTTTAATAACATGTCTAAATTCTTTTGATTTACTTCAGAAGTTACGAAATGTTTAAAATCTACACTCATTGATACACTTATATCATTTGTTTCAAATCATGATTACCATATTCTTTCTTCTAGAACTCTTTAAACATTTGTTCATGTAAGATTGATCACACATCTTATATTCTAACGACCTTGTTTACCATTAGTTTCAGTATCGGCGCCTCTTTTCGAAATAATATTTTAAACTATAACTCATAACTATCCCTATATTTCTACAGTTCCATTTATTCTTTTACATTTATAGGATATTTACTGCTCTCAGCTCAATTTGATCGGAATATACTCATACGTTTATTTAACACTTCAGATTCATGTGAATTGCCTGTTTTTACATAAAATTATTATTTATACTGTAGATTTGGATGTTTTATGTTGTAAAGTTCTTTTTGGGAGAAATATCAATATAGATTTGTTAAAATAGTATATATTTATTCCTTGTTGTTTTATGAAAAGATATCCTTACATTATTTATAGTTAAAAAAATATATATTATTGAGAGGTTGCTTATTATAATTTTAGCCTTTCGGTAACTTCAGGAGTTCTGATTTTAATGTCATTGTCTAAAACCTAGCTCCAATGAAGTTTTGAATATAATTGTTAAAGATGCTTGGAATATATAAGGAGGGGAGGAGAACCATCTATCGATTTTAACCACTGTGTCGGTACATTTTTACGAGTTTAAGCTAGTATATTTACCTAACTACTCTTGGAATGACCAGAGTACTTTATAGTTTATACACAGTTTACACTTCACGGTCATTGCTTTATCCTAGTAAGGGAACCGATCTAGGTAAATTATTACCTAGGATCCGGTCGATGGATCGAACCCTATCCCCTTGCCTTAGTATACCCAGAGATAATAAGATAAAGTGGAAGATTTTGAATATCTAAAATTTATATTTATAAACATTTGTCTTGCTATAATTTTTCTAGTACTAGTCCTAGAAAACGTATTGGAAATATACTAGTGCGAGCAGTGGTTAGCTAGAGACGGTTCGCCGCTGGTTCGTCGAACCGGTAGTTCAAACATTTATAGGAAAGCGCACCGGTAGTTAGAAATTTTTAGGAAAGTAAACCTGTATTTAAATTTTTTTAAGGAAAGCGAATCGGTGGTTAAAACGTTTTAGGAAAGCGAACCGGTAGTTAAAACATTTTTAGGAAAGCGCATCGGTAGTTAAAATTTTTTAGGAAAGCAAACCGGTATATAAAACATTTTTAGGAAAGCAAGCAGGCAGTTAAAATATTTTTAGGAAAACTAGCAGATAGTTAAAATATTTTTAGCAAAGCAAACCGGTAGTTAAAACTATTTTTACTAAAGAAACCGGTAGTTGAAATATTTTTAAAAAAGCGAACCGGTAGTTGAAATAGTTTTAGGAAAGCGAACAGTAGTTTAAACATTTTTAGGAAAGTTAACCGGTGGTTAAAATATTTTTAGAAAGCGAACCGGTAGTTAAAATATTTTTTATGAAAGCGAACCGTTTGTGAACTCTTTTACTGCTTAATTAAACAGGAAAACGAACCGTTAGCTAAATCTTATGACAAAGCACAAAACCGTTTGCTAAAATTTTGGCAACTCACCACCGAGTACAAGTATAAAATATACTGCACAAATGTTCGAACGAATGTCATATCAAAATGACGAAAATGCTACAACATAATTTTCAACGCAGAAAAGACACATGTGGCTTATGAGTGTATTCGGCAACAGATTCACAGTCAACAATTCACCGACATAGACAAATTCACCGGCACGTACAATTCCCAGACATGTATAATTTATAGGCATGTACAATTCATCGACATGTACAATGTATCTTAAAATTTCTTAGATTAGATATAAAGGTTAAGCTAGGATTGGTTAATTAATTGGGCATTTTAAATTTCGGTGGTGTTGTCCCACAGCAGTTGATGAATTGTTATCAGTGAATTTATATAGATGAATTGGTAAAATTGTTGTCGATGAATTGTTATCGGTAAATTTATATAGTGGTGAATTGTTGTCGATGAATTGTTATCGGTCGAAGTACATAAATAAATTTGTGGTCTTGTCAGTAGTCTTGCTGATGAATTGTTTCGCAATTTATATCTGATAGTTAATTGAATTGTTATCGACAATTGCTATCGATAGAATTGTTGTCGACAATTGTTAGTGAATTTATATAGATGAAGAACGACAGGTGTTGTTGACGGTGTTATCGAATTTAAATCAAAAATTTGTAAATTCTTGTCGACGAATTGCTGTCGATGAATTATTATCAGTGGTATATATTGATGAATTACTGTCATGGTGTTGTCGATGGTGTTGTCGACGAATTGTTGTGTAATTGAATTTATAGATGAATTTTTCACTGTTTTATTCTAATGTATTTTATAGTGGTAATTTATATCGGTCGTACGTACATAAATTGGTGGTGTTGCCGATAAACAGTTCACAAAACCCACAAGAAAGTGACCACTACAAACTAGGGTTGATCGACGCACCGGGAGCGGTGCGGTGCGGTGAGTGGTGCACGTATTTTGGTGCGGTGCTGTGCGGTACACAAATACAGTGACCCG
>JABUQX010077032.1:17500-20000 GCA_015478945.1 Trachelipus rathkii
GAAATGTGGTCTGTCACCTATGACAGATCTTCCCTGCTCATTCTCGGGTCAAGGGTCAAACGGTACTCCACTCAGAAATAGGATGTCATCCTCTCTCTAAGTGGAGTCCTGTAATGACACCAGTATCCCCAATATACGTTTGAAAATCCTTCTCTATACGGCATGGCTAGTCAGGGAGAACAAATAAGCTGCTTGTAGAGTATCTGACCATTCGTCGGTGGAGAGAACTAACCTGGATGATCGTTTGGTACAGATTATTTATTCCAAAACTTAAGTTTTAACGCAATCATACATTTAGGTTAGGTTAGGTTAGGTTAGGTTAGGTTAGGTATTTCCTTTAACTTAGTGAGTTGAAAGAGACAGATATTTTCAATGGCCGTGTAAAGAAAGAATTTCAATGTAAAAGCGGGGAAGATCATCGATCCCTTACCATCATTACCTTATGAGAAAATGATTTCGACCATTTTCCTGAAAGAAAAATGTGTGGATGTTTTTGACACCTGATTTTTTTTTTAATGGCGTGCTGATCATTTTCCCTGTCGACCAATTTCTATGTCGATGATTTGGGCTAGTCCCATCATTACTGAAAATGAACATTTACTGTCCACCCTGTGTGTTTTTTTTTTTTTTTTGTCTTTATGGTTCCATATTCCATATCTTTGTATTTTATATTATCACCTGTTTAATAAATTCCTCCAAATCATTCTAAATTCTGCCTAATTAAAACCACCGGATGGAGTGAAGCTGGGAATAACCCAAATAATCGACAAAAAAATGGGTCGACACAACATCAAAAAAATTTCCTGTAGAGGCCGCCACAGGCGTTAGTATAGGTTAGGTTATGTTAGGTTAGGTAAAGTTAGGTTAAGTTAGGTTAAGTTAGGTTTAGTTAGGTTAGGTCAGATTAGGTTAAGCTAGGTAAAGTTAGGTAAAGTTAGGTTAAGTTAGGTAAAGTTAGGTTAAGGTAGGTTAAGGTAGGTTAAGTTAGGTTAAGTTAGGTTAAGTTAGTTTAAGTTAGGTAAAGTTAGGTTAAGTTAGGTTAAGTTAGGTTAAGTTAGGTTAAGTTAGGTTAAGTTAGGTTAAGTTAGGTTAAGTTAGGTTAAGTTAGGTTAAGTTAGGCTAAGTTAGGTTAAGTTATGTTAGGTTAGGTTAGGTTAAGTTAGGTTAAGTTAGGTTAGGTTAAGTTAGGTTAGGTTAGGTTAGGTTAAGTTAAGTTTTGTTGGATTCGTTAGAGAAACTCTAAATAACCAGATTTTTTTAAAATTTTTTTTACAAATGACGACCATTTTTCCTGTCGGCCATTTATATCAAAAGGACAAACGTTCCTTATATTTTTTTTTTGCACTTTTTATTCTACTTTATTATATAAATGCAACTGCTTATTCTATTTCTTAAAAGTTTATATATATATATATATATATATATATATATATATATATATATATTATATACATATATATATATATATATATATATATATATATATATATATATATATATATATATATATATATATATATATATATATATAAATATATATATATATAATATATATATAACAGTTTATAATATATATATATATATATATATTAGATTCAATATCAAGTTCTTATATAAAGTACCCTATATTGTATCCCCTAACCCAGTGTTTGTCCAAGGCCGGTACAGGTGCCAGAATCGGTCCACGAAGAAGAAATTTGACCTATCTGTGGGTCGACCTCTTCGCCAAGCTTTAACAACTTTCCAACTAAACATTACATATAATTGTTGAAATAGCCACGAAAGCTTTTATGTACTTTTTATATTGATGGGTCACGAACCTGGCCCTATTATTTGGTTAGGTTGAGAAACGCTGCTCTAACCAGAAATGACCAGGGCCTATTATCTGGTCAGGTTGAGAAACATTGCATTAACCAGAAATGATCAGGGCCTATTATCTGGTCAGGTTGAGAAACGCTGCGCTGCGCTGCCCAGAAATGACCGGGGACTATTATCTGGTCAGGTTGACAAATGATCTAACCAGAAATGATCAGGGCCTATTATCTGGTCATGATGAGAAACTCTGCTCTACCCAGAAATGACCAGGGCCTAATATCTGGCCAGATTGAGAAACGCTGCTCTAACCAGAAATCAGGGCCTATTATCTGGTCAGGTTGAGAAACGTCGCCCTAACCAGAAATGACCAGGGCCTATTAACTGGTCTGGATAGGAAACGCTGCTCTACCCAGAAATGACCAGGGCCTATTATCTGGTCAGGTTGAGAAACGCTTCCCAAACCAGAAATATCAGAGCCTATTATCTGGTCAGGATGAGAAACATTCCCCTAAGCAGAAATGATCAGGGAATATTATCTGGTCAGGTTGAGAAACGCTACTCTAACCAGAAATAAAAAGTGTCTATTATCAGGTCAGGTTTAGAAAAGCTATCTAACCAAAAATGACCAGAGTCTATTATCTGGTCAGGTTGAGAAAAGCTATCTAACCAGAAATGACCAAGATCT